>JBBBDQ010002147.1:367500-395000 GCA_037127315.1 Ascarosepion bandense
ATGTATATATATATGTGTGTATGTGTATATGTATGTATATATATGTGTATGTGTATGTGTGTATATATGAGTATATATCTGTCCTTTTGTACTAATAGACATATTGATATTTGCTTTACTTACTGATATGTATGTATTTGTATTCATTTACTTGTAGGTGTATGTGTGTGTATGTGTATATATTCATAATTGTATGTATGTATGTTCAGATGTTCATATATGCACGTCTATATCTATATATATATGTATGTTTGCGTATGTGTGTGTATATTTTTCTGTACATGTGTATATATATATATATTTCGTGTATCGAGGCAGCAAATGATTTTCTAAACATATAGTGTTAAATACAAGAGACAATGAATGTCTATTATGTTTAATCATGAGCCGTTCTAAATCTCGTATTTTGGCTTTAATTTCAGTTGAAAATAAAGACAAAAACCCCCCGACATTAGGATATTTTTTATTAATTAGTTTCTAAGCTTTCGGCTCACATGAGCCATCTTCAGAGAGGTTATTTAGACCGTAATACAATAATGGTTTTGTTGTGATTTCGCGCTATCACGCGGTGTGACGTCATAGAACCGCATTGCATATTTGAGAACTGCGATTGTTATTTTTGGTAACTATTATTGCCGTTGTCTAGCGGAGTTTTATGTCAACACAAAATAAAATCGTCGGTGATGGTGGATGTTATTGTATTACCAAATTAATAAAATATTATCCAAATGGAGGGTTTTTGTCTTTATTTTCAACTGAAAATAAAGCCAAAATACGACGTTTAGAACGGCTCATGATTAAATATAATAGACATTCATTGTCTCTTATATTTAATAGTATATGTTTAGAAAAAAAGTATATATAAACGTATGTATGTGTGTGTGCATATTTGTATATATATATATATATATATATATATATATATATATATATATATATGTAAAAGTATACTCAGTTATAATCTGAGATTAAGGACAGAATGGTTAAATAAAATAAAGACAAGAGGAAAACTGTATTTTAAATCGCCTACGCGTTTCGTCCTGTGATGGACTTTATCGAGGCAAAAAGACGAAATGAGCTTTATTCTAAAATACGTGTCAATAAACAAACAGTGTTGGTAACCACAAAGACGCTCACAAATCATTTCAAAAGATCAACAGAATATTTTATATTTTTTAGAATTTCTTCATGTGTAGTGAAAAGTCACGAGATGTTAAAATGAAGGGAATCTGACCGTTTTCTTTGAAATTTTTATTTTGAATGTTAGTCTGTTTTAGTAGAATTTCCATAAGTAAAGTAGAGATTAGGAAAAATCCGGGGCGCAAATTGATGTTTTGGTAGTATTACCACATCACTTGACAAGACACAAGAATTGTCGAAACAGAATAACTACTTTAGTAGTGATATTCTAACATATCCATGTTATAATTTTTGAATAAATATATATATAAATGGAATATCTATATCGTTCATTAAGTAATGAATTTGAACACTCTCGGCTACTGGCATATGTTTACATTGTATATAACACGCTAAAGTCCTCCTTCCTCTACTGAGAGTCCATAATTCGGTCGGGTTTCAATCCTGGCTAGAGGCAATCGGATGTCTAACTGTAATGATGAGTGAAGGTAAAAACCGCCGAAAGATTTTTTTCTTTTTCTTCATATCTTTCTTTTTCACGGCTAGAAAAGTTTTTTTTTACTTTTCTTGTTTCGGCTGGAGGTGGGGAGGATTTAATTTAAATTTGCCTTTTTTTTTTTTTTCAATTGTCAAAAAGTTTTCTTTTATTCTGAGCACTTTAGCCATTTTCTTTTTTTCTCTGAATCCTTGAAAAAAGGCATGAATCCATCTTGTTCTTGCAAGTGTAAATGTGCCTTGAATGGAAACCAGGCAACGGGAAAACCATTCCCCTATTAAATAATACATTGTGGAGAGCCATAATCATCGACACTTAGGTCCGGAATAGAAGGGTAGGCTGTAATTAAAGGGCGAGGTAAAATAATGAACAATTAAGAAAATAAATGGAGTTCTTCCCGGATTTCCCTTTTTCTCATCACTTTCCTCTTTTTTATCTTTCTCCTTCGTTTTCCATTTTTATTCGAGATATTTAAAGAAAAGCCAAATAAAAAGACAAAGGGAAATAACTCAGCATTTAAGAGTTATTTCCCTTTGAGTTCTTTTATTCGCCCTTAAATTACAGATAGACATTTGATTTTGGAGAACATTTGACAGGATTTCAGAGGCTTTTTAAGGTCAGACGCATATTCTCTCTCCCTCTCCCCCTCTCTCTCTCGTTGTCACTCTCTCTCTCACTCACTCACTCACACAAATTGGTAAATATTCATGCAGGAATACGTCCATATAAAATTCAATTGTTAATAAAACAGTTCTGAATTGTTGAATTCTGGAGAGAGAGCAATAAAGATAACCTTATGACTAAACTTATCAACCTATGCATTTCTAGACGTGGCCAAGTATAGCAAAGGAGAATTCATCAACCATTCAGCAAACAAGATTTGGGGAGACTTAAGGAAGCTTTTGTGAGCCACTTCTCCGAAAAGTGTGCAAATTTGACCACATAAAAATAAAGCGATTCCAAAATTGTCGCATTACTGCGATTTGTAAATTGTCTGTAGAAAATGTATTGGCGATTTATGAGCCAATGATCGTTTGGCATTGTGCATGTGATTTTGTGTTTGTATGTATATGTTCGTGCGTAAGTTGGTTCGCCCACCATCTTCCGTTTTCTTGAACCCCATTCCTGTGAGGATTTTCCCTCGATCCATCTTGCACTTTTAGAAATCTTTATCGCTCTCTGTAGACTTCAACAGGTCAGCACTGTTTTATTAACAATTGAATATTTTTATGTATGTATTCCTGCATGAATATTTATCAGTTTCTGTGTGTGTATGTGTGTGTGTCTGTGTGTGTGAGAGAGAGAGAGAGAGAGAGAGAGAGAGAGAGAACTTAAGAAGACTGTGAAATCCTGTCAATAATTTCCATTCACCAAAAATCAAGAAGCCAATTTAAGGATATGCGTTGTGGTGCAGTGGATATCGGCTTGGAATTAAAAATCAAGAAGCAGAGTTCAAATTCCAAATAACCTTGGGAAAGTTATTCATCCGTTACAAGGACAGATTGGGTTCTATAGCCTTGGCTGGCAACCAGTGTACCGCCTCCTAATGCGTGATAATCATCTGCCCAGTCAGTCATGTCTCTTTCGAGACATGATCGCCGAAGCGTGTAACACGTATGGCATTTAATTGACTAAAAGTAAAAAAACACTCAAAGGGAAGTAACTCTTAAATGCTGAGTTATTTCCCTTTGTCTTTCTATTTGGCTTTTCTTTAAATATTTAGAAAAAAAGAAAAAAAAAAGAAAGGAAAACGAAGGGGAAAGAAAAGATAAAAAAGAGAAAAGTGATGAGGAAAAAGGAAGTCCGGGAAAAACTCGATTTATTTTCTTTATTGTTAATTATTTTATCGCACCCTTTCATTCCAAGCTACCCTTCTATTCCGGACGTAAGGGTCGATGATTATGGCTCTCCACAATGTCTTATTTATAGGGGATTGGATTTCCCGTTGTCTGGATGACATTCAAGGCACTTTTACACTTGCAAGGACGAGATGGGTTCATGCCTTTTCCCAAGGATACAGTGAAAAGAAGAAAATGGCTAAAGTGCTTGGAATAAAAGAAAACATTTCGACAATTGAAAAAAACAAAAGACAAATTTAAATTAAACCCTCCCCACCCACTTCGGAAACAAGAAAAGCAAAAGAAAAAAACCAAAAAAAAACCAAAACATTTTTAACCGTGAAAAAGAAAGATATGATGAAAAAGAAAAAAATCTTTCGACGGTTTTTACCTTCACTCATATTGCTAACCGTTGAAAGATGATATCAATTCTTCTATTAATCATTAATAGTAAGAGAAATCGATTACATTTTGTTTTTACTCAGAATATATACCGTCATATATTTTATTCCTAAAATCAATGAAGTTTCGAGAGATATCGACCTACAAATAGAGAGACAGACACAGACAGACTGAGATGTAAAGTTTTCGTTTGGCATTTTTGACAAAAAAATGATTCGCTATCCAATATGGCATTGAATACTGGACCTTCTCAAAGACGAAGGAATTACTAGAAACAACCAAAATGTGGTTCTACAGAAGAATGCTGAGAATGCCATGGACCGAAATATATATATATATATATATATATATATATATATATATATATATATATATCAAGTTTTATTGGCCTTGTGCCATACTACATATTACGTGTGTGTTATGTCAAATAATATTAAATGGCAGCAGTTAATAGTCTGCTTATTAAACAGACGCGTAAAATATGAAGATTTTCGAATTTTCTTCACTAATCCTAGGTAAGTGTGGCACAAGGCCAATAGAAGCATGGAAGTTCGTAATATATATATATATAGTCATACGCAGACAGATCTGTTTCGCTGTATCACAGCTCATCAGTACGGTTAGACATCCGATTGCTTCTAGCCAGGATTGAAACCCGACCGAATTGGCATCAGTCGTTGATTCTAGTTATGGGTGCTCAGTAGAGGAAGGCGAACTTTAGCGTGTTATATACAATGTAAACATACGCCAGTAGCCGAGAGTGGTCAAAGTCATTACTGAATAATGTCAGATTAAGTAAATTGCAAACACTATGTTTGCTTATTCTTAATAAAATCCACGTTCTGATGAACGCTTGCAATTAATCAACCGTTATATTTGAAGCAGGAAAAAATGTACAGTAATTTTTAGCAACACAGTTTTTTGGTTACATTTGTTACCATAACTCACACCCCTGAAGATGACGTCAGATAGAGGTTGAAAGTACTTGGGTACCTTAAGAAATGAATGAAAAGATCATCTGTCAACGTTACAGCTCATTTCTGACATCTTTTTTATTGTAATAAGCGAAAGATTATCCGTGAGTATGAACGGATTAAGAATAAGCAAACATAGTGTTTGCAATTTATTTAATCTGACATGTTTAAAAGACAATTTACTGCTTAAATACAAAAATTTATATATATATATATATATATATATATATATATATATATATATATATTGGTTAATTTTTAAAAGACTAAATGTGTCTTTCAAGGCGCAAACAGAACGAGCTGCGTAATATTCGCTTTGCCATTGTAATAAACTCTAGTAAACATCGTGTGAATCACTGAGGAAAAAAAGACTTTTTCGAACCGAAATTTCCAACGTGTTTGAAAAGATTAAAAAATGTTCAAAATAATGGCAACAATTTTTGATCTTTTCTCTTAAAAATAAAATTTGTTTCTGTTAAGTTTGGGAGCTTTGTTTTTATTGGGCGGGGGGCGAACGAGTGGAGGTAGCGACTCTTGAATTCTGCCCTTTGAATGCATTCACTTTCTCCCTCTCTCTTTCCTTCGAAAGAAAAAAGAAAAGGAAAAGAAAAGAGAGAAAGAAAAGAAAAAAGAAAAATGGCCCCAAATTTAATAAAAAAGAAAATTTTTCCCATCAATATTTTTATGATTAAAAGGAAAGATTTTTTAATCTTTTCTAACGCACACAGTAAACCAATCCCCGACTTTATGGCCACCACAAAATTCTATGTATGTTGGCTGTCTCCTAAATCTTGTTTTTACATCTGAGGCACTCAGTAATATAGAGTATGGCACAAGGCCAATAAAAAGGAAGATCTGTTTTTTTTTTAACCTTTTTATTTCTATTTTTTACTTCTTAACTCCCGTACGTTGTGGTACAGTGGATATCGGCTCGGAACGAGAAGCCGGGGAGCCGAGTTCGAATTCCAGTTGAATCCATTCACTTACGCGCAAATACCCTTGGGAAAGGTATTAATCCGTCTCTTCCTTCCAGTTATGGGTTAAATAACAGGACAGATTGAGTTCTATAGCGTTGGTCGGCAACCAGTCTACCGCAGAAAGCAATGGCAACCTCCTACTGCGAGATCATCTTCTATTCAGTTATGTCTCTTTCGAGACATGATCGCCCAAGCGTCTATCACGTATGGCACTTAACTGACTGAACTCCCGCCCCAACATAATTTCGTAAAATTCAAAAATGACAATTTATTAATCGCACTACACATTATCACTTGCAAGAACGAGATGGGTTCATGCCTTTTCCCAAGGATACAATGAAGAAATAAAATGTGTGAAGTACGAAGAAAAAAAATGAAGACAAATTTCAGAAAATTAACCCCCCGCCCCCCCCCCCACCCCGTTTGTATTTCGTGAAAAAGAAAGAAACAAAAAAAAACCTACCGTGAATTTATTTTCTTCACTCATATTGCAAAATGAAATCAATTCTTTTGTCAACTATTGAGGGTCGGAGAATCAATCATCATTTTTGACCTTCACTCATATTACGAAACTCAATATTATTCCACAATTATTTACCAAGACTCATATTGTCAAATAATCGAAAAACTTTCTCAAAAATTAAAATAAAAAACAACAGAAAAATAAATTTCAAATAAAATTAATTTTATTTTCAAAAATAAAAAAATTAAAATTTTAATTTTCCTTAAATTAATTTTGAAAATGTTTTTTTCAATGTCAAAAAATTATTTTAAAAATAAAATTCAAAATGTTTTTCTTTTTCTTTTAATAAATTTTGATGAAATTTTTTCCTTCGTTTCTAAAAGAAACAAACAATTTTGAGGGCGAAACAAAAATCATCGGAAATAATTCAGATTTTTTCTCAAATTTGTACGGAACTTTTTCCGGCAAAACAGAAAAAATTCCTTCTTCGTTTGAACCAAAAAAATGTCCAAATTTATTTGGACGAAAATCGACAAATTTTTCTTGAATTTCCAACTTTTTGAGAAATTCTCCATTTTGGTTGAAAAGACAAAATTCCGACGTTCGTCCCCTCGACCCCCACAAATTCCCAGTCGTGGGATCGACACGAAGGCGGGGGGCGCTACCCCCACCCCACCCCGGCCACCCCCCAAGGCGAATTGTTTTCATTTTTTCTCCTCTTTCCGAAAAACAAACAATTTCTTTAAATTCGTCATCACAGGCGAAAATTTGTCGGTGAAATTGACACAAAGACCAAAATTGATTTTCTTTTGTGTCAATAATTTTTTCTATTTTTAAAAATGGGGGGGCGTTTTTTTCTCCCCAAAAAGAAAAGTCTTCCCCCCTCAACGGACCCCCGAGGACAACAAACGACGAAAATGTCACCTGAAAGGCGACAAATGTCCGTGGGTAAGAAACTCCATCCTCCGTCCGTCAATTCACATCGGCCAACGAATTTCCCCGAATCATCAAATTCTTTCACCGATCTGTCGTCCCCATCGCAGACAAAGACATGATCGTCTTCGTCGGTGGCGAGAATCGAGTTAATCCACCCCGGGTTCGAATCCTGCAGACGGTATTCTTTTTGGAGCTGGAAATACCCGGATGTCCCGACCGTCGGCAACTGGATGACTTCTTTTCCCAAAGACGCCAGGGAATCGTGGCACCATTTTTGGAATGTCACCGTCAATTCCGCTTTTTCGTGGGGGACAAACGATTGTGGGAGCCGCGATCTAAGCTCCGCTCGCAGCAACCTCAACCCACAAAGGACGTCGTCGTCTTGGGCGTCGTCCCTCGAAAGGTGACCCGCTTGATGGCGCCAAATCGTGACCTTCTTCAAAAGATCGTCTCCCTCTTTTAGGGAGAGGCGCCATTTGTCTAATTGGACAGACGTCGCCTCTCTCATATCCTCGGACAGCTCACCAAGCCGGTCACGTGTCTCTTCAAACAACGCCTCAAACTCGTCCCACATTTCGGAACATTTCGCGTCGCAATCCGTTGACAGTTTGGCCATGGATCGCCTCGTCCGCTCGTTCCTCACACGGACACGGATTTCGAAATCCCGGAGGTCCTCCTCCAGGGTGGGGCCGTTCAGCTTCTCCTTCGACGCCTCCTCCCTCACGGACAACGGCCGAGGGGGGCACTGGGGGGAGGCGGTCACGTGATCAACGTAACACGCGTCACAGAAGCACACGTTGCACCGGTCGCAGAAGGCGTCCTTCTGTTTGCGGTGCAGTCGACACTCGTCCGACGTCATGACCCCCACGGCCTCCACCCTCGACATGCCGCCCACGTCTCTGGTTTCGTGTTTGGGGAGGAATTTCTTGTGGGATTTCTGGCAATTCTGGCAGAAGAGTTTCCGGCAATCATGGCACCAAATCTGGCCGGCAGATCCGGTGACGTCATCTTCCAAACATGAGTCACACCACAATTCGCTAGATTCCAGGCGTTGGCGCGTCACAGTCTTCTCCAAAAATGGTGAAAGTTTCAAATGTTCACGTGTCCCCACGGGGGCGTGGCACAGGGGACATTCCACGTCGTCTTGTGCCGCTGCCTGGAATTGCTTATCCAGACATGTCCGACACAAAGAATGAAGACATGGCAATGTCTTCGAGAATAATCCCAAAAGTTGGTCGCAATTCGAACAAAGGAATTTCTTTTCATCCATCGACGCCATCTTGAAATTTTCTTTTAAAAAATCTGAAAAGAAAAAAAAAGAAAGGAATTTTTAAAATCCGGAAAGAAAAAAAAACAATTAATAAAAAATAAATCGATTTCCTTAAAAACAAAGAAAAATCTTCTAAAATCACAAAAGAAGTTGAATAGGTGAGGAGAAGGGTGAATGAATATGAGAGAGAGTGAAGAGAGAGTGGTTAACAAGGAAAAAGGGAGGGGGAGAGCAATTCGATAAGCAGAAAGAAAGAAAGGGTAAAATAAACAAAGAGAGAGGAGAAAAGAGGGGTTAACAAGGAAGAAAAGGAGGGAAAGAGCAATTCGATAAACGGAAAGAAAGAAAGGGTAACAGAAAAAAAGAGAGGTGGGGAGTGAGTGATTATGAAATGTATATATATATTTATATATATATATAAACTATCTTTCCTTTTTTAATTGATTAAATAATTATTAACTTTATAAGCGGAAAGAAAGGGTAAAAGAAACAAAGAGAAAGAAAAAAGTAAATGGTTAACAAGGAAGAAAGGGGGGTAGAGCAACTCGATGAGCGGAAAGAAAGAAAGAACAAAAGAAAGAAACAATGAGAGAGGAGGTTATTAAGAAAAAAAGAAAGAAAGAAAGAAAGAAAGAAAGGCTAAAAGAAACAAAGAGAGTGGAGAAGAGAGAGGCTATTAAGAAAGAAAGGGTAAAACAAACAAAGAGAGGGGAGAAGAGAGTGGTTATTAAGAAAGAAAGAAAGAAAGAAAGAAAGGGTAAAAGAAAGAAAGAAATATGAATTTTATTTTCTTTCGCCTGATTTCGTCTGCTTATTAAACCGACAGACAGAAAAGTTTTCTGAAAGTAAAAGAAAAAGATTTTCTTCTTTTATAGACAGACCGTCCGATAGATTGATAGATAGACAGACTGATATAGAAATTATTTTGACATTTTTTAGACAAAATTAAGGAAGAAAATTTTGTCTGAAAGAAGAAATGTTTTCTGATAGATAGATAGATAGATAGATAGACTGAGATAGATAGATAGACTGAGATAGATAGATAGACTGAGATAGATAGATAGATAGATAGACTGAGATAGATAGATAGATAGAGATAGATAGATAGATAGATAGATAGATAGATAGATAGACTGAGATAGATAGATAGATAGATAGATAGACTGAGATAGATAGATAGACTGAGATAGATAGATAGGCTGAGACCGATAGATAGACACAGATAGATAGATAGATAGATAGACTGAGATAGATAGATAGACTGAGATAGATAGATAGATAGATAGATAGATAGAGATAGATAGATAGATAGATAGATAGATAGATAGATAGACTGGGATAGATAGATAGACTGAGATAGATAGATAGATAGATAGATAGATAGATAGATAGATAGATAGATAGATAGATAGATAGATAGATAGATAGATAGATAGATAGATAGATAGATAGATAGATAGATAGATAGATAGATAGATAGATAGATAGATAGACTGGATAGATAGATAGATAGATAGACTGGGATAGATAGATAGACTGAGATAGATAGATAGATAGATAGATAGATAGATAGATAGATAGATAGATAGATAGACTGAGAGACAGACATGATAGATAGATATGAATGAGATAGATAGATAGACTGAGATAGATAGATAGACAGAGATAGATAGATAGAGCTGAGATAGATAGATAGATAGATAGATAGATAGATAGATAGATAGATAGATAGATAGATAGATAGATAGATAGATAGATAGATAGATAGATAGATAGACAGAGATAGATAGATAGATAGATAGAGATAGATAGATAGATAGACTGAGATAGATAGATAGATGATAGATAGATAGATAGATAGATAGATAGATAGATAGATAGATAAATTAAGGAAGTATTATAAAACGAAAGAAAAAATAATTAAAGAGGCGTGGTACTTTTTTTATTATATATAATAGGATCTTTCCTGATTTTACTGGCCTTGTGCCATAATATATCTTACGTGTCCGTCAAATAATTGCGGATGAATTTATCGTCTGCTTATTGAATTTTTTTTTTTTCGTTAAAAAAATGAAAAAATTAGACAAAGAGATAAATAAAAAGATCGATAGATACAAATTTAGGCCAAAAAGATGAATTTAATAAAAAGATGACCCCTAATTGTGATTTTGAATTTTTGCCTGAATTTAAAGCCAGACAAGTAAATGAAAAATGAAGACAGACAGACAAATTAGGGCGTGGTTGTTTGTTTCCTGAAACTAGAGGAAATAATTCTGATTAATTGTCTTTTCTGTCGGGGATGAAATGATTGAAAAATAAGAAGGGAAAGAAGATTGGATGATTTGGAAATGGAGAAAATTCTTACTTACATTTGATTTGAATTTTTCACTTTGGGTGAAAATTGGTTTTCGTCAAAATACGAGAGCGAATAAAAGTTGAAGCTTCGTCTTTGAATTCTGGCGAAGAGACCGGAAATCGTTTGAAGGATTGGACGGATGACGTCATCGGAATAGAAGGCATTTCATTGGACGAGAGTTTTATCACGTGGGGAAGAGAGAAGCGAGAGAGAAAACATGTAACGAGAGAGAGAGGGGGAATTCTCTTACTTAAAAAACGAGGAGAGAGAGACAAAGAAAGTGAGAGAGAAAGACAGAAAGAAAGAGAGAGAGGGTAAAAATATGTCACTTTTCGTTTAAAAACAGGAAATGCTTAAAAAATGTTATGTTTTTTTATTCATGGAAATTCATTTTTATTTTAATTAGGATTTAATTCTTTCAAATCGAACCAAAATTTAAGTTCGATATTTCAATTATTTAAAATGCGTTTTCCGAATGTTTTTTTTTCAAGAAATTTCATGGTGGTGCGTTTCAGAAGAAAACAAATAATTAAATATTAATTAGTAAAGACTTAATAAGCTTTCATTTGTCGAAGTTGTTTGTATTTAATATGAATAAAAGTTATGGGTAATTAACTTATATTTTTGCTTTGAAATCTACAAAAATTTTAAATTATTTTCATAATTGTAGAAGAAAATGCAACTATTATTATAATTAAAATTTAAAATTCTCAGAAGTAAATAATATTATTATAATTAAAATTTAAGAAATTAAAACAATTCTTGTAAAAATTAATTATTTTTCTAATAAAATCATTTCTTTTTTTATGCCAATAGAGTCCTTCATAAAATCCCATAAACGAAAAATATTTCTTGCAACTTTCATTTCAAAATTCGTTTATAAATCAGCACAGCAGGAATAAAAAAGGCCCCAAACTTAACAAAAACAATTTTTTCTAGAAAAATATTTGTTATTAGAGGAAAGATGAAAGTAATTTTTGTGATTTTATAAAAATCTTTTAATCCTTTCTAACACGTTGGAAATTTGGGTAAAAATCTTATTTTGTTTTTCGTCAACGGGTAACCAAATCGTTACGAGTATTTACAATGGATAATGTAATATTGCATAAGTCAGTTTATTTTCCAGTGAGAAATATTAATTTAGAAATTCTTACAAAAATCAGATATATAGATATATGATTTATTTTTTGTATGAGGTTCAATGGCGACGAAATTTAGTGTTTCTGCTTTCCTGACTCGGATCTTTTCTTAAAAAACAACTTTACAGCCTGAAAATTCGTCCTTACCGAAAATAATTCAAAAAAGGTTCATCTGGAAAAGATGATATTTTTTCTTTTCAATTTTTTTTTTTTTTGGTCAATTGTTGTTTGCGTAATTTAATAAGACACGCTTTTTTCTTTCTGAATCACATTTCTACACTTCATATTTATTTCAAAAACGTTAATAGAATATTTGCGATGGGTAAATTGTCACCGTTCTTTAATTTTTCTCAATTTCACACCATCAGAAATTTGGAAACGATATGCTGTACTGTTTATTTCTTAAATACATTCCTGCCTTATTTGAAACTTGACATTTTGTTCTTGCTATTGTTGTTTTTATAGAAATTAGATTAATTAAGCTTTAAATTAACTAATATTTTTCAAATTTTCAGAAAAGTATATTTTGTTTTTGGATCTCGAGGTTTTGTATTCAGCTTTTCAGTTTTCAATGAGTAAATATATAATCTTCAATCGTTTTACTATTCGGAGCAAATGTTTGGAAAAACTGTCAAATGTTTGAAAAAAACGTAGATAATTTACATTCCTCAAGTTGTCCTGCATTTAACTGATAAACACAATTTCGATACAAAATTGTAAATAAATTAGGTTTAGTCGGATAACAGATGAAAAAAAAAAAATATTTATTAAATATATTTTAAGGAAAAGAGTATTATTTATGTATTTTTTTTATAAATCGATCGATAGAAACGGAGATAGATAGATATATGAACAGATCCAGGATTTTATTCCCATTAAATAAACTCAACTTCTAAAAGTTAAAACTTAATAAATCTTTACTAATTAATATTTAACTATTTGTTTACTGCTAAAATATACGGACTGCCACAAAATTTCTGAAAAAACGTAAAAAACGAATTTTAAATAATTTAAATATCATCGTTGAATTTTAATTTTGTTTCTATTTGAAAGATTATAACGCAAAATCCGAATTAAAAGAAAAATTAATTTCCCTGTATGAAAAAACATTTTCAGCATTTTTAAAAAATTGGCACTTTTTTATCGTCACTCATTCGGGCGCCATATTATGCGAAAAAATCTAACAAATTTCTATTAACTTTTTAAAAGCAAACAAATTTTTAAAAATAAAAAAAAAAACTTTTATTGAGTATTTAATTTTAGCTTCAACTGAAAGCTAAATAATTATTTTTATTATTTCCAGTCAGTAAATATTTTTATAAAATAGTTGCTTATCACCCCTTCTTTCAGTCACTGTTTATCGTGATGTAATTTTCTGTATAAAAAATATCTTCCAAAAATAAAATATTCTTTCCTGAAATTTAATTTGAGAAATATTAGTTGATTTAAAGTTTGTTTTTTTGAATTTTCTTTTTTTTAAAATCATATCACCCCGAGCAAGGCGGTAACGCCACTGATGTGCAGGGGGCTACGTAAGAGTGAAAAGATTGGAAAAGAGAAAGCCAGAAACCACATCCTAAACAGGGAACAAGGGATGAGCCTCTACACCTGTTCAATAGACGTGGGTGGAGTTTGAACCGGGCGATAGTTTAGTCTATCTACTCTGATTTGTTTGAAAAAAAAATGCATGAAATTAACAATACCCTGTATAATGTGTTTTGTGGTGCAGTGGTTATCGACTCGGAATGACAAATCGGGGAGCTGAGTTCGAATTCCAGGTGAACTCCTTGCCTTCACTTCCGCACAAATACACTTGGGAAATGTATTAATCTGTCTCTTCCCTCCAGTTATGGGTTAAATAATAGGACAGATTGGGTTCTTTATCCTTGGTCGGCAACCAGTCTACCGCAGAAAGCAATGGCAACCTACTGTGGGATAATCTTCTGCCTAGTCATGTCTCATTCGAGACATGATCACCCAAAGCGTGTATCACGTATGACACTCGACTGACTGCCCCTTTATAAACGTTTTATTATTTCAATATTGCCGAAAATAAGGAAATTTAGATCATAAAAAGATCTTGTTTTGAAATGTACTTCAGTTTCTGAGACGTCTCTTCACATTGACGTTTATTTTTGCCTTAAATTCTTTCAAATATTTTCTAAGGCTTTTAGAAAATTCTTAATTCTGTTTGTTTTACAGGAGTTAAACAAAATTTTATCCAAATTTCTTTTTATTAAGGGATACGAATGTAATTAGTATAATTTCGATTAATTATTCTACTGATCAATCAATTAATATCTAAATATGACAGCCATGGATATTCGATGACATACATTTTCTTCACTGGTTACGTAAACAACAATTTTCTTGCCGAAAACAGGTTTTCAAAAACGTGACCAGCAAAAAAGTAAAATTGTTTCCACCTTAAAGAAAGCACAAATTTGGACACACCCTGATAGACCTGCGTCTGTATATGTGTCCATCTCGCTTTATATATATATATGTATATCCTTTTCTTTCTCTCTCCCCCCTCTCCCCCCACCCCCTCTCTCTCTGCCAATTTATGCAATCATTAATCCTTTAGCTTTCAATTAAAGCTTAAAAGTCTTAAGAAAGATTTTTATAATAATTTATAAATAAGATTCTGTTGCGACACTATTTCCTTAAGAAAAAATATGTTTTCGATGAATAATGAATATTTACAAGAATAGATTTCAATTTGTAAAAATTTTGATGATAATAATGTATTATTTGTTTCTCAGAATTTCACCGACAAAAACTAGTTTCAATTTACTGTTGTGCAATTATGAACTTAATTTTGAATGGGCAGAAGATTATCCAGCAGTAGGTTGCCATTGCTTTCTGCGGTAGACTGGTTGCCAGCCAAGGCTATAGAACCCAATCTGTCCTGTTCTTCAAAGGTCATGTTTACAATTTTTTATATAATTTATGTTCTAAAAAGAAGAAGAATATTGATAACATGGAAAATATTATATTAAAATCTTACCTATATATATATATATATATATATATATATATATATATATATATTTTAATTCAGATACTTCAATCCAAAGGAAAAAAGCAGGAAGGTAAATTCCAAAAAACCCGATCCTAATTAATATTAAAAATTTATTTTAATATTAAAAAATGATACAGGAAGAGAGCTCCATGTAATAAAATATTACAGAGCAAATATATATATTAAAAAAGGATTAATTCAAAGATGTTGAATGGCCATTTCGATATGACGATCCCCACGGGGAGCGACACATCACCTCAGCAACAGAAAAAAACCTTTCAGAAACTGGAGAAAAATTAGTCTACTTTTCCTTTTTAAATAGATTGCAAAGAAATTAAAAAATAAATAATAATAAAATAAAATAAAATAAAATAAAATAAAATAAAAATAAAAATAAAGGGAAAGAAAAAGAAAAGGAAAAAGAAAAAGAAAAGGATAGAATAAAATCAAATAAATAAGAAAAGAAAAAAATGACATCGTCTGGGTTTGCAAAAAAAAGGGGAGAATGTAACTAAAAATTAACAGACCCCGTGTTGAATCATTTAAAGCAACACGGAAAAAAGTTGGTAAGAGAGATAAAAGAAGGAAGGGAGGGAAAAAGAAAGAAACTAAAGAAAAAAAATTTTTTTAAATATTACAGACGCTGGACAAATTCAAAAATCTAATTTCCCCAAAACGTTGGACAAATTCAAAAATCTAATTTCCCCAAAACGTTGGGGAAATTAGATTTTTGAATTTGTCCAGCGTCTGTAATATTTAAAAAAAAATTTTTTCTTTAGTTTCTTTCTTTTTCCCTCCCTTCCTTCTTTTATCTCTCTTACCAACTTTTTTCCGTGTTGCTTTAAATGATTCAACACGGGGTCTGTTAATTTTTAGTTACATTCTCCCCTTTTTTTTGCAAACCCAGACGATGTCAATTTTTTTCTTTTCTTATTTATTTGATTTTATTCTATCCTTTTCTTTTTCTTTTTCCTTTTCTTTTTCTTTCCCTTTATTTTTATTTTTATTTTATTTTATTTTATTTTATTTTATTTTATTATTATTTATTTTTTAATTTCTTTGCAATCTATTTAAAAAGGAAAAGTAGACTAATTTTTCTCCAGTTTCTGAAAGGTTTTTTTCTGTTGCTGAGGTGATGTGTCGCTCCCCGTGGGGATCGTCATATCGAAATGGCCATTCAACATCTTTGAATTAATCCTTTTTTAATATATATATATATATATATATATGTGTGTGTGTGTGTGTGTGTGTGTGTGTGTGTGTGTGTGTGTGTGTGTGGTTAGGTCTAGAAGGCTGTCATAATGCGTTTAGTAAAATCAAGGAAGGTAAAGCAGTTGTTGGGTATTACCTATACATATATATATATATATATATATATATATATATATATATATATATATATATATATAGACAGTTCTAAACACATCATCTGAAGTCGACAATGATGTCATCTCGTCCCTTCCACAATGTGCTGAAATTCCTGAATTGTCATTTGAACCAGCTTATCAAGAGGTACTTGAATCGATCAAACAGATTGCCTCCGGTAAATCCCCGTCACCTGATGATCCCATCCCTCCTGAAGTGTACAAATGTGGCGGACATGCTTTAGTACAGAAGCTACATGCTCTTTTTGTGGAAATATGGAAAGCCGGGCGTGTTCCGCAAGATTATAAGGATGCATGTATTAAGCACTTGTACAAGAATAAAGGAGCGAGGAATATCTGCGACAATCATCGGGGAATATCACTTCTTTCCATTGCTGGAAAAATTCTAGCCAGATTAATTCTGAACCGAATTACCACACATCTTGTTGATAAAATCTACCCTGAGTCACAGTGTGGCTTTCGATCTGGTCGTGGCACCATTGACATGATATTTTCGCTCCGACAAATTGCAGAAAAGGTACGAGAGAAGAACCAGGAACTGTACATGGTGTTTGTCGATTTGACAAAAGCCTTTGATTCAGTGAACCGTGGCGCTCTCTGGAAAGTTCTGCGCAAGCTTGGCATACCTGAAAATATGCTTAAGGTGATCATCTCTTTTCATGAAGAAATGAAGGCTAAGGTTGTGTGTGACGGAATGACGTCAGACGCCTTCGACGTCACAAATGGGACAAAACAGGGGTGTGTGATGGCTCCTGTACTTTTTGCTCTTTATTTTTCCCTGATGCTGAAATATGCCTTTGGTGATATTGATACTGGCGTGAAATTTCAGTTCCGTTCTTCTGGTGGTTTATTCAACCATCAGAGGTTTAAAGCCAAGACCCTTGTTCGAACTGAAATAATCCGAGATTTGCTCTTTGCAGATGATGCTGCTCTTGTAGCAACATCTTTCGAAGAGGCACAGTTTTTGCTCGATCGTTTCGCAACTGCATGTACGGCTTTTGGGTTTACAATCAACATTAAAAAGACAGAGGTGGTGCATCAACCATATATACCTCCAAAGCAAGTTGCGGGAGTGAGGACAGAGCCACCTGAATATCGTTTTCCAGAAAGACAACTGAAGGTGGATGGTCAAGCCGTTAAGTATACAAAGTGTTTTCCCTACTTGGGCAGCAAGGTGAATCATGATGGTTCATTGGATGACGAAATTGTCAACAGGATTGCGAGGGCTACATATGCCTTTGGGAAATTGCGCCATCGCCTGTGGGATGAACGTGGGATCCGATTGGATACGAAAATTGTGGTTTATCGAGCTGTTATTCTCTCCATCCTCCTGTATGGCTCTGAGTCTTGGACTCCTTATAGACGTCACATCCGTCAGCTGGATGTATTTCACAAACACTGTTTGCGGTCAATCTGTGTTCTTAGCATTCGAGACAAGATGCCCAACGTTGACCTCTTTAGAAAATGTAATATTTCTGGAATAGAGCCATTCTTCATTCAGTTCCAACTACGTTGGACTGGACACGTATTGAGGATGACCGAGGAAAGGATACCAAAAATCATGATGTACAGTCAATTGGAGAGCGGTAGGAGAAATGTTGGACGGCCTTTACTGAGGTACAAGGATAAGATCAGGAGTAATTTGATTTCTCTCAATCTGCCTCACAACATTCTTGAGAGCAGAGTCTCTGATCGAATGGAGTGGAAGGCATGTTGTTTTGATGGTCTTCAGCGTTTCAAGGCTGACAGTCTGAATCATTTGAGTCAGAAACGAGAGAGAGTCAAGCGGGCTGTATTGGTACCTGCAAGTACATCCCATAACCAGCACACTTGCACTCTGTGTGGATTGATTTGTAAGTCCCTTGCTGGACTTAGATGTCATCAGAGGCTGAAGCATGGATGAAGTCAGAGTTGTCGGAACCTCATACGTCGAGATCGACGGGAGAGTCCATCATATATATATATATATATATATACACACACATCCGTGAGCTTTCATCAGACGTATTTGGAAGTATGGACAAAAGTATTCATGTGCTTATAAGTGGGCGTGTAATGATTTTATGGTCAAAATCTAAGAACGATCAACACTTTTCGGCCAGTGTAGTGATCACCAACTGAAATAAGGCTAACCTCTCCGTTTTAGGTCATGTCACTTGCTTTCCATTTATGATGTGTTGTGTTTATATATATATATATATATATATATATATATATATATATATATATATATATATATATTGTCAACCAAAAACGACTCTAATATTTACAATTCGTGTTGATTTCTTTAGTTGTTTCATTGGCCTTTTTTTCAATTGAAATCAACTTCCACAAAAAGACAAGATGAAGTGCTCGTACGTATGAAGTACTTTGAGGAAGTAGTGGTGAGCTGCAGTAAATTGGGTGCATGCTAGAAGTCTCTATGTCTGACAACAGGACTCTGCACCATGTTACACAAGTACTTGAACCCAGTCATGGCTGATAGAAAATTTCTGCGGTCACATCCACCCCCCTTCCTTACATCTGGCCACCTAAACACCCCAGACAGCAAACCACTTGATCATTAGTTGTGGGGTGCAGTTGAACGAGAGACCAAGAAAACTCCTTTTAAGAGGAAAGATGAACTGGAGTTGAGGATTATTTCAAGATATTTTTGCAACATTTTGGCAAATAAAACTGTTAAAATGAGACATCAGTATAATTTTTATTTATGTGTAATTTAACAGACATTTTATCAGTCGCACCCTACAAAATATGACTCACTGTTGGAGTGACACAACAAAATGCCATGCGACCCGTCGTTACGGACCAGTGACCTTCAGGCATATTTGTCATGACGAAATAAAATTCGTTGAAAATAATATATACGTATATTATAGTGGGTTTTCAGTTCCAGTGATGTGTTTTGAAAGAGATTAGTTTGATTTGGCCTTGTTAGCAAGCCAAGCAAAACAAGAAAATCAAGACTGCAAATTCAAACAACAATTTATATAAATTAATTCAGGTTTTAAAAATAAAATTAATATGTATTTTCGTTGATACAGGATTGTTAAAAGGTTCGTAGTAGTCCTCGTAACAATGATTTTATGTATAAGTAGATAGGAACGTATGTTTGGATGTATGTATGTATGTATGTATGTATGTATGTATGTATGTTTAAGCTTTTATAATTGGTTCGGGAGTCTTTGAAGTCGGTACCTCCACGAAATCGCTAAAAAAACAGCATAGTATGAAGTAAAAAAAGGCCCCAAACTTTAATAAAAACGAAGTTTTTCCATCAAAATGTTTTTATTAAGAGGAAATATGAAAGTAATTTTTAATTATTTTAAAAAATATTTAATTCCTTCTAACATATTTGAAATCTTGGTAGAAAATCTTGTATTGATTTGAGTTAGCGGGTAACCAAAATGTTACGACTGTTTACAATGGAAAACGCAATGATTACATCACCCACTTTTTTCCGGTGACAAACACATTAATTTTTTAAATTCTCGCAAAAATCAAATAATTGTCGGATTTTAATAAAACTTTCAGTCCTCATTCACAAATAAATTAAATTATTTTCGAAATTAGTATTTTTAAAAATTTTGAAAAAATATTTTTTCACTTCTGTTACCAGCGACTCGACGTAAATTCATGAAATTTTAATAAATTTTACTTTGTTGTGGTCTATGGTTTCATTAGTTAAATGCAGGACTCATTAATGAATATAAATCATCTGTTTGTTTGTAAATTTTGGCCTCTGTTTCCAAAAATCTACTCCGAATACTAAAATAAAAAATGCAATAAAACTCTGATATTATTTAATTTCATAAACTTTTAATGGCTTTAATAAATAATATATATGAAGGACATTATAGTCTGAAGCAGAAATGTTTTTTCGATTAATAAAGAAATTTGAAAAGAATTGTTTTCATTTTTGCTTTTATTAAAGTTTCAAAAATAATGTTAAAATCTTTAAAGATTTGTTGCGGTTCGATTTTTTAGTTAAGAATTGATGATTATATTGCCCGTCAAAAATTGAAAAGTTTAATACAAACCGTTGGGCCTCCCTATTTTTAAAACAATTTTCTTTTTTTTCTTTTCTGTGTTTGTTTGTTTGTGTGTGTGTGTGTGTGTGTGTGTGTGTGTGTGTGTGTGTGTGTGTGTGTGTGTGTAAAACTGTTCATTTTTGTTAAGTACGATGTTCTGTAGGGGACATATTGATTTTAGAAGTTTTTTTTTTTTTTTTTTTTTTAATCATCTCACCCCAAGCAAGGCATTCCACTGCCACTTTTGCGCATGGGGCTACATAGGGGAAGGTAAAGAGAAGGAGTGGATAGACATAGGGAATGTCAGGAGGAAGGTGACAGATGAGTAAGGATAGCGAGGATGAGGGTCGGGCAGATGGGAACAGTGCTTGATAGAATGGGAGCAGGTTAGTGTGTTAGGAGGTGTGTATTGACCTTACATTTAAACTCCTGGAGATTGTAGCCGTCGGGGAAGCAATCGTTTGGAAGAGAAAGTTAACAATCTTCATGGATTGTTCCCCTTACACGATAACACCCCCACAAAAAATCCTCATTTCACTCCAGTGTTTTATTAGAAAGTTTCTAAATTCAGCAGCTTTTTCAAATAAAACCTTGAAAATTTAAAGTAAGTATTTTTTCAATTCTTCGTTTTCTCATTTTTTTTTAATTAATTGTGACTGTAGGCACATTAATTAATTTATGATATTGTTTAAAAAAATTATGTATAGCACAAAAAATTGTGAAAAAACTTTCATAAGTGAATTTTAAAATTTTCACGGTAAAAGTTTGTTTTTAAATTTGGTGAATTATCATGTATGATAATTTTTTATCTAATGTTTGGAAGTACCAAACTGACCATCAAAAAAGTTCTTTAATTTCTTTTGTCTTTTGAGGATTTCCTTTTTAGACAAACGTCTGAGCAAATCTTAAAGACCTAAAAATAAAATTTAATTTTTCTGATTTTGTGATACCAATATTATTATTTAAATTTTTATTTTTCATGAAACATCTTCAAACCTTAGGTTATAAAGCTAAACTAAAATTCTATAAAATATTGGATAATTACTGAAAATATTGTTAAATTTTAAATTTCTGTTGAAAATGACTTTTCTTCATCGATCGAAATTCGTATTTAATTACATAAAAAAAAAAAACCCCCGTCTGACGAGAAATAAATAAAGTTCTTGTTTTCATGACAACAAAATTATTCAAGGTGACTTTGACTAAATGCATTTACTACTGTGCATATACATATATGTGTATATGTGTTTATGTATGTGTGTGTGTGTTGTGTGTGTGTTTGCGTGTATATATTCATATACAATATCTGTGCTTGTGTTATATATGTATGTATGTGTGTGTATAGTTATAAATTTATAGTTTCATTTAATGTGTGTCCGTGTATATGTATATATGTGTGTGTATAGTTATACATTTATTGTTTCATTTAATGTGTGTCCGTGTATATGTATATATGTGTGTGTATAGTTATAAATTCATAGTTTCATTTCATGTGTGTCCGTGTATATGTATATATGTGTGTGTATAGTTATAAATTTATTGTTTCATTTAATGTGTGTCTGTGTATATGTATATATGTGTGTGTATAGTTATAAATTTATTGTTTCATTTAATGTGTGTCCGTGTATATGTATATATGCGTGTGTATAGTTATAAATTTATTGTTTCATTAAATGTGTGTCCGTGTATATGTATATTTGTGTGTGCATAGTTATAAATTTATTATTTCATTTAATGTGTGTCCTGTATATGTATATATGTGTGTGTATAGTTATAAATTTATAGTTTCATTTAATGTGTGTCCGTGTATATGTATATATGTGTGTGTATAGTTATAAATTTATTGTTTCATTTAATGTGTGTCCGTGTATATGTATATTTGTATGTGTATAGTTATAAATTTATTGTTTCATTTAATGTGTGTCCGTGTATATGTATATATGTGTGTGTATAGTTATAAATTTATTGTTTCATTTAATGTGTGTCCGTGTATATGTATATATGTGTGTGTATAGGTGTATATTTAATTTAGTTCTATTTTTACAATTCAACCTTTTGTAATTTCTTGTTTTTAAAAAGTGTGTTACATATTATTACTCCCTCTCTCTCTCTCTCTCTCTATCACTCTGTCAATCTATCTCTCTTTCTTTATCTCTCTCTTTCTCTCTCTCTCTCTGTCACTGTTTCTTTCTCTTTCTCTCTCTCTCTCTCTCTCTCTCTCTCTCTCTCTGTGTCACTCTATACTTAATTTTAGTTTAGACACCTTAGACAATTTGCAAACAAGTACTTAAGAAAACGAGAGAGAGAGAGAGAGAAAGAGAGAGAGAGAGAGAGAAAGAGTGAGAGAGAGAGAAAGTAGGGCTCTAAGGACAAATTTACCTTTAGTTGACCTTTGACAACTAAATATTTTAGTTTACTAGCCAAATAGAAAAGTTACTAGCCAAATCCATGTAATGTTATTTCACTCTAATATTATGAATAAAACAATTCCAGGTGAAGTTGTCTTTCATTTTCTAATTCTCTAAGACAATTCAGACAAAATTTATGGTAGGAAATTTAGAAATTTCAAGAACAATTACATTCAGTGGTACTGTTACCTGGCAAATATCACTTAGAATAATTCAGTCAGCTGACAAATACATGTTTGAAGATCTCAATAAAGACATTACATTCACTTCAATTATTACCTGACAAACTTTGAAAGGTGTCATTTAGAAATATTCAGTAAACTTACTGACAAGATTTAAATGCAAATTTGAAGTATTCAAGATCCCATCAGTTTCAATATTACTAAACAACCTCAAACAAAAAGATCATAAATACATTATATTGAGTCTAGAAACTGTAGAACTGTTTACAGTTACTTGGCAAATATCACTCCGAATAATTCAGTCAGCTGACAAATGCAAGTTTGAAGATCGCATCAGCTTCAATATTATTCAACTTCAAACAACAACAACAACCTCATAAAAACATTACATTCACTTCAACTGTTACCTGGCAAAGGTGTCATTTAGAAACATTCAGTCATGATTTGCAGTTATTGTAACACTTTTAACAACAGGTTTTTACCTTATTTTCAATTTCCCTATCGGGTTGGTAAATGTCACTCAGAAATATTAACTATATTAACTATAGTAATGCTGATCTAAGATCTTAAAGTGGGACTGGAAAGGTCTGGCAAACATATACTGTGTCTTTGTGTTACTGACATTGAACTTATTTCTGTTTCAAACTGAAATTTTATCTTTAAAAATTTATAACTCCATTTGCCCAATATTGAATTGCATTTACCTTTTTATTCCAATTTCCAGTCCCACTTTAACACTTGCACAATTTGAATTATCAAATCAATAGCTTGTGACTCTAAATCTTTTTGTTTTCAAACAGTACTGCTTTGTCTTTACACTTTCGATCAACAGACACAATGTTAGCTGGCCAGTCACACTGTCCTGCCCCCCCAGCAATCCTTCTCCTGTTGTTTGCCATCCACTTGTCAATGGATTTCTCTGGGTTGAATTCAACCAGATTTGGACCTTCAGAAGAAAGCAAGGTTAAGTCTGACAGTCTCTGTACAGACAAGCTGCTCCGTATGTTGGTCTTTATTCTCTTCTGTGCAGAAAAGGTTCTCTCACACTCTGCAGAGCTGATTGGAAGAGTGAGCATTATTCTCACAAGATGAAGTACATTGCAGAAGTCAGTCTTGTATGGGTCCTTGGTCAGTAGGATTTGCCTAGGTATCTCTACTAATTCACGGAAAAAACAGCATAGCGTAATGCAAAACGCCACAAATTAAACGAAAATAAAGTTTTATTAAGAGATCAAAGAATTTTTTTATAATTTTAAATTTTTTTTAATCCTTTCGAAATTTTGGTTAGAATGCTTGTTTTGTTTATGTCATCGGCTTCAACAAAGTTTAACATTAATTTTTTTGTGCTTTTTTTATCGTTGAAAACATGAAATTATTTTTATAAATCAAATAATTGTAATTGTCCGATTTTAATGAAATTTTCAAAACTTATTCACAAATGAATGAAATTATTTTTGAAACGTTTTTTTAGAAAATATTGGTAAAAAATTTTTAATGTTTTACCCCCCCTCACACACACACACTTAATGTCATTAAATTTCGCACAGAGAGAGAGAGAGAGAGAGAGAGAGAGAGAGAGAGAGAGAGAGAGAGAGAGAGAGAGAGAGAGAGAGAGTGTATTCAAATTTTTGCTTTGGTTAGAATGGAAACATTTTTTGTTCTTCTGTGATCAAGTTTTTGTAAATATATATATATATATCGAATGAATAATCTATCTCAGTATGTTTTTATCTGTCTATTTTGGTTTATTCGTATCTATCTATCTATCTATCTATCTATCTATCTATCTATCTAGTCTTGCTTGATCGAATTGAGAAGAAAATCGTTGTTTAGGTAACCAGTAAAAGTATATGTCATGGAATGTCCCTGTTTGTCATGCTTAGATGGAGAGCGACACAGCAATCGTAAATGAATTATCAGCTTTGACTGCATTTGAAATGAGGACAATGTCGAAACAGGTTTTATTACTGATATCTACATAAAAACTTTCTTTATTTATTCATAAAAACTTTCTTTATTCAAGATGGAGTCAAATTTAAAATAATTACAGAAGAATTTTTAAAGTTATATATCTTTAACAAATCTGTAAATGAAGCACATATAATGAGAAAAGAGGGCTTAGAAAGTTTGATACTCGGTGGAAAGGCTGAAGGCAAAAGGGACAGAGAAAAACAATTCATATTCTTCCTAGCAAGCTTGAATCGATGGATAGCAAAATGGGATTTAGGAGAGATCACAAAAAACTTTATTAAGATAAAAAAGCAGGAAACTGTAGAGAGTCATGATCGCTAACCTTCTGAATAAACACATCAGATAGAAGAAGGAAAAAGAAATGACACTATTTATATCATACATTCATATATGAAATATATTTCTGGTTTACGTTTGGACATCACTTCTGTAATTCCCTGAATGTTTGTCAGATCAACACCTGAAGAAAGCCAGAGTATAAAGACTGAAACGTTGTCATAATAATAAAAATGAGTACCGTAGATTGAAAAAATAATGATATCTCCTTATCATAGGAATTCAGCCAAAATTGCAGAAAGAAAAGAAGTGATTTTACAGACAAAGTTTTTAAGTTGCAGTTGAAGTCGGAATGACAGAGATCGACAGCAGAGGCCTGATGCTGGCTAACCAGAATTAAAGACAGAAGAGAATTTCCAGACAAAGTTTTTGAGATCGACAACTGAATGCAGTTTCCAGTTGCAGTTGGAGTAGTTGCAGCTCGAGTGGCAGAGAGTTCGATTTCCCAGTCCAGAGACGTAATGACCAAAGACAGTTCCCAACCGAAGAAGTAAAGAGACAGAGAGATGATTGCCATGCCGTTGGATGTTGACCGTAGAGAAGCCTGTCGCCAATCAACCAACCAGAGTTAAGAGACAGACAAGAGGATTTGCAGAGAAGTCTGAAATTGCTAACTGAAAGAGAATAACCCAGCACTTCGGCAATTTCCGTAACATTCCGGAAAACAAGCAACGAGTTGACTAGACTTATAACGAACTTAGATTTCTGTTGGAGCAGCGAGCTGCGGCCAGCCCGATTTCTCGTTATTGCTTAGGAGAACAATTCGATTTACCTAAGAAACGTTCGTTCCGCTACCAGTTGATAGAAGCAGGGATGGGGAATTATTCCAGAAGAGCATATTGTGTATATTCCACTTATTTTTCCGGGTGGTGGCATCTTTGCTGCTGTTTAGACCAAAGAGACTATTGTGTATATAATCCGTATATAAAGACATTGTTTCACAACACCACAGACGTCGGTCCACTTGTTTTTCTTGCTGCTATATTTCTTTCTTTTATTACTTAATTGTGTGCACGCTTCCCGGTTTGGTTAGAGAGACAGCTAGTGGAAAACTCACGTGACTATCTTGTGATTAATCAACACAACGTGGGACAAGGGAGAAAACCGTGACAGAGTCAATCTACGACCAGCTGACTGGATCGAAACCAACAGCGACCGGGCCGGGGAGGTGCCATACAGCTGATAAATAAAGTTTCTGAAAAGTATATTTTAATTTTGAAATTTATTTTAACATAGAAAATAACATTGTGATGACAGATGTTTACAAATGGCTCTAAATTCAGCGATTTAACAATTTAAAAAAATATTCCAATCTTATGTATTTTGCTTTTTGGGAATGTTAAATTTGATGTATTAGCTCAAGGTGATAATCACTAAAAGAAAAACTTATCAATTTCCAAATGAAAACTTCTAATCAATTTAAATTAGTTTTGAAATACAGAAAAATATTGGATTGTCTGGAAATTTTGTGCCAATTTATGAACAATTTTGTTGCACACATCCTGGTCGAAACGGCACAGATGTTAAGCCTCAGCCTAGCTGGCTGTCTGTCTAATATGACGCTCGGTCTCTATGACGGTCGTGACGATCCCAATGGTGACACTGCCACCCGGTCGTACGGTTGGTCTGGTCGCAATTGCTGGTCGGGACGATCCCGTCCGATGAAGTTCAAAAAAACGGAAAAAACATGCGTTTTTTTTTTTAAATTGTCAATGTCATTTTTTACATTTTTTAAATTTTAACTTCCTTTACAATTGATGAAATTATTGTTTTATTTTTAATGTTAAGTATAAAAAAATGCCTTACTGTACTATTTATTTTGTTCTTTTTGTTATTTATAATTTATAAGTATTTCATATTTCCATATATTTGAAGGTTAAGTACAACTACACTTATCACTTATTTTCATATATTTGAAAGTTAACTTTCTTCTGATACAACTTTAAGTACCAAAAATTCGTGTAGTAATTTCTGCAAAGAATTTACAGTAAAGGAAGTAAATATGCCGAAATTAGCTTCCTACGCCTAAAGTGATTCAGCAGCGAATGTCTTATCTCTCAGCTGGTAGTGGGTGACAAAAAAGTGAGACGAAGTTCGATTTTTTTCTGTTCAAAAAAGGTAGGTTTCTTCAATATTTAATTGTTGATTGGAGTTCAGCATTTGCACGGAAA
>JBBBDQ010002147.1:397500-410000 GCA_037127315.1 Ascarosepion bandense
TTAATAAAAGCAAAAATGAAAACAATTCTTTTAAAATTTCTTTATTAATCGAAAAAACATTTCTTCTTCAGACTATAATGTTCTTCATATATATTATTTATTAAAGCCATTAAAAGTTTATGAAATTAAATAATATCAGAATTTTATTGCATTTTTTTATTTTAGTATTCGGAGTAGATTTTTGGAAACAGAGGCCAAAATTTACAAACAAACAGATGATTTATATTCATTAATGAGTCCTGCATTTAACTAATGAAACCATAGACCACAACAAAGTAAAATTTATTAAAATTTCATGAATTTACGTCTAGCCGGTGGTAACAGAAGTGAAAAAATATGTTTTCAAAATTTTTAAAAAATACTAATTTCAAAAATAATTTCATTTATTTGTGAATGAGTACCGAAAGTTTTATTAAAATCCGATAATTATTTGATTTTTGCGAGAATTTAAAAAATTAATGTGTTTGTCACCGGAAAAAAGTGGGTGATGTAATCATTGCGTTTTCCATTGTAAACAGTCGTAACATTTTGGTTACCCGCCAACTCAAATCAATACAAGATTTTCTACCAAGATTTCAAACATGTCAGAAGGAATTAAATATTTTTTAAAATAATTAAAAATTACTTTCATCTTTTCTCTTAATAAAAACATTTTGATGGAAAAACTTCGTTTTTATTAAGTTTGGGGCCTTTTTTTACTTCATACTATGCTGTTTTTTTAGCGATTTAGTGGAGGTACCGACTTCAAAGACTCCCGAACCAATAATAAAAGCTTAAACATACATACATACATACATACATACATACATACATACATACATACATACATACATATGTCCAAACATACGTTCCTATCTACGTATACATAAACTCATTGTTACGAGGACTACTACGAACCTTTTAACAATCTTGTATCAACGAAAATACATATTAATTTTATTTGTAAAACCTGAATTAATTTATATAAATTGTTGTTTGAATTTGCAGTCTTGATTTTCTTGTTTTGCTTGGCTTGCTAACAAGGCCAAATCAAACTAATCTCTTTCAAAACACATCACTGGAACTGAAAACCCACTATAATATACGTATATATTATTTTCAACGAATTTTATTTCTTCATGACAAATATGCCTGAAGGTCACTGGTTCGTAACGACGGGTCGCATGGCATTTTGTTGAGTCACTCCGACAGTGAGTCATATTTTGTAGGTTGCAATTGGTAAAATGTCTGTTAAATTACACATAAAAATAATACTGATGTCTCTTTTTAACTGTTTTATTTGCCAAAATATTGCAAAAATATCTTGAAATAATCCTTAACTCCAGTTCATCTTTCGTATTAAAAGGAGTTTTCTTGGTCTCTCGTTCAACTGCACCCCACAACTAATGATCAAGTGGTTTACTGTCTGGGGTGTTTAGGTGGCCAGATGTAAGGGCGTGTGGATGTGACCGCAGAAATTTTCTGTCAGCCATGACTGGTTTCAACTACTTGTGCAACATGGTGCAGTGTCCTGTTGTCAGATATAGGGACTTCTAGCATGCACCCAATTTACTGCAGCTCAGCATTACTTCATCAAAGTACTTCATACGTACGAGCACTTCATCTTGTCTTTTTGTGGAAGTTGACATGACCTAAAACGGAGACGTAAGACTTATTTCAGTTGGTGATCACTACACTGGCCGAAAAGAGTTTATCGTTCTTAGATAGTGACCATAAAATCATTACACGCCCACTCACAAGCACATGAATACTTTTGTCCATACTTCCAAATACGTCTGATGAAAGCTCATGGAAGTGAATATATATATATATATATATTTTAATTCAGGTGCTTTAATCCAAGTGGAAAAAGCAGGAAGGTAAATTCCAAAGACCTCCATATATATATATATATATATGGGTAATAACTATATATATATGTATAGGTAATATATATGGGTAATAACTATATATATATATATATATATATATATATATATATAGCCTTCTAGGCCTAACCACACACACACACACACACACACACACACACACACATATATATATATATATATATATATATATATATATATATTTATATAGGTAAGATTTTAATATAATATTTTCCATGTTATCAATATTCTTCTTCTTTTTAGAACATAAATTATATAAAAAAAATTGTAAACATGACCTTTGAAGAACAGGACAGATTGGGTTCTATAGCCTTGGCTGGCAACCAGTCTACCGCAGAAAGCAATGGCAACCTACTGCTGGATAATCTTCTGCCCATTCAAAATTAAGTTCATAATTGCACAACAGAAAATTGAAACTAGTTTTTGTCGATGAAATTCTGAGAAACAAATAATAAATTGTTATCATCAAATTTTTTACAAATTGAAATCTATTCTTGTAAATATTCATTATTCATCGAAAACATATTTTTTCTTAAGGAAATAGTGTCGCAACAGAATCTTATTTATAAATTATTATAAAAATCTTTCTTAAGACTTTTAAGCTTTAATTGAAAGCTAAAGGATTAATGATTGCATAAATTGGCAGAGAGAGAGAGAAAGAAAAGGATATATATATATATATATATATATATGCATAAAGCGAGATGGACACATATACAGACGCAGGTCTATCAGGGTGTGTCCAAATTTGTGCTTTGTTTAGGGTGGAAACAATTTTACTTTTTTGCTGGTCACGTTTTTGAAAACCTGTTTTCGGCAAGAAAATTGTTGTTTACGTAACCAGTGAAGAAAATGTATGTCATCGAATATCCATGGCTGTCATAGTTAAATATTAATTGATTGATCAGTAGAATAATTAATCGGAATTATACTAATTACATTCGTATCCCTTAATAAAAAGAAATTTGGATAAAATTTTGTTTAACTCCTGTAAAACAAACAGAATTAAGAATTTTCTAAAAGCCTTAGAAAATATTTGAAAGAATTTAAGGCAAAAATAAACGTCACTGTGAAGAGACGTCTCAGAAACTGAAGTACATTTCAAAACAAGATCTTTTTATGATCTAAATTTCCTTATTTTCGGCGATATTGAAATAATAAAACGTTTATAAAGGAGCAGTCAGTCGAGTGTCATACGTGATACACGCTTTGGGTGATCATGTCTCGAATGAGACATGACTAGGCAGAAGATTATCCCACAGTAGGTTGCCATTGCTTTCTGCGGTAGACTGGTTGCCGACCAAGGATAAAGAACCCAATCTGTCCTATTATTTAACCCATAACTGGAGGGAAGAGACGGATTAATACCTTTCCCGAGTGTATTTGTGCGGAAGTGAAGGCAAGGAGTTCGCCTGGAATTCGAACTCAGCTCCCCGATTTGTCATTCCGAGTCGATAACCACTGCACCACAAAACACATTATACAGGGTATTGTTAATTTCATGCATTTTTTTTTCATACAAATCAGAGTAGATAGACTAAACTATCGCCCGGTTCACACTCCACCCACGTCTATTGAACAGGTGTAGAGGCTCATCCCTTGTTCCCTGTTTAGGATGTGGTTTCCGGCTTCCTCTTTTCCAATCTTTTCACTCTTATGTAGCCCCCTGCACATCAGTGGCGTTACCGCCTTGCTCGGGGTGATATGATTTAAAAAAAAAAAATAAAAAAAACAAACTTTAAATCAACTAATATTTCTCAAATTAAATTTCAGGAAAGAATATTTTATTTTTGGAAGATATTTTTTATACAGAAAATTACATAGTTTATTACCCATAACTTTTATTCATATTAAATACAAACAACTTCGACAAATGAAATCTTATTAAGATTCACCACCATGAAATTTCTTGAAATAAAACATTCGGAAAACGCATTTTAAATAATTGAAATATCATCTTCGAACTTAAATTTTGGTTCGATTTAAAAGAATTAAATCCTAATTAAAATAAAAATTAATTTCCATGAATAAAAAAACATTTTTTTAAGCATTTCCTGTTTTTAAACGAAAAGTGAGATATTTTTACCCTCTCTCTCTTTCTTTCTGTCTTTCTCTCTCACTTTCTTTTTCTCTCTCTCCTCATTTTTTTAAGTAAGGGAATTCGCCCCTCTCTCTATCTTTATATGTTTTCTCTCTCTCTTCTCTCCTCCCCACGTGAAAAAACTCTCTCCCAATGAAATGCCTTATAATCCAAAACTCTCGTCCAATGAAATGCCTTCTATTCCGTCCAATCCTTAAACTCTCGTCCAATGAAATGCCTTATAATCCAAAACTCTCGTCCAATGAAATGCCTTCTATTCCGATGACGTCATCCGTCCAATCCTTCAAAGACGAAGCTTCAACTTTTATTCGCTCTCGTATTTTGACGAAAACCAATTTTCACCCAAAGTGAAAAATTCAAATCAAATGTAAGTAAGAATTTTCTCCATTTCCAAATCATCCAATCTTCTTTCCCTTCTTATTTTTCAATCATTTCATCCCCGACAGAAAAGACAATTAATCAGAATTATTTCCTCTAGTTTCAGGAAACAAACAACCACGCCCTAATTTGTCTGTCTGTCTTCATTTTTCATTTACTTGTCTGGCTTTAAATTCAGGCAAAAATTCAAAATCACAATTAGGGGTCATCTTTTTATTAAATTCATCTTTTTGGCCTAAATTTGTATCTATCAATCTTTTTATTTATCTGTTTGTCTAATTTTTTCATTTTTTTAACGAAAAAAAAAAAACATTCAATAAGCAGACGATAAATTCATCCGCAATTATTTGACGGACACGTAAGATATATTATGGCACAAGGCCAGTAAAATCAGGAAAGATCCTATTATATATAATAAAAAAAGTACCACGCCTCTTTAATTATTTTTTCTTTCGTTTTATAATACTTCCTTAATCTATCTATCTATCTATCTATCTATCTATCTATCTATCTATCTATCTATCTATCTATCTATCTGTCTGTCTGTCTGTCTGTCTGTCTGTCTATCTATCTATCTATCTATCTATCTATCTGTAAGAAAAAAAAGCATTAATGAATTTTCTTCCTTAATTTTGTCTAAAAAATGTGAAAATAAACAATTTCTATATCAGTCTGTCTATCTATCAATCTATCGGACGGTCTGTCTATAAAAGAAGAAAATCTTTTTCTTTTACTTTCAGACAACTTTTCTGTCTGTCGGTTTAATAAGCAGACGAAATCAGGCGAAAGAATATAAAATTCATATTTCTTTCTTTCTTTCTTTCTTTCTTTCTTAATAACCACTCTCTTCTCCCCTCTCTTTGTTTCTTTTACCCTTTCTTTCTTTCCGTTTATCGAATTGCTCTGCCCCTCTCTTTCTCTATTAATAACTACTCTCTCATCCTCTCTCTTTTTGTTTTTAACATTTCTTTCTTTCTTTCTTTCTTTCTTTCTTTCTTTCTTTCTTATCGAATTGCTGAACCCCTCCCTTCTTGTTAACCACTCTCTCTTCACTCTCTCTCATATTCATTCACTTTTCTCCTCACCTATTCAACTTCTTTTGTGATTTTAGAAAATTTTTATTTGTTTTTTAGGAAATCAATTTATTTTTTAATTGATATTTTTTTTATTTTTCGGAATTTTTAAAATTTCTTTATTTTTTTTTTCTTTTCAGATTTTTTAAAAGAAAATTTCAAGATGGCGTCGATGGATGAAAAGAAATTCCTTTGTTCGAATTGCGACCAACTTTTGGGATTATTCTCGAAGACATTGCCATGTCTTCATTCTTTGTGTCGGACATGTCTGGATAAGCAATTCCAGGCAGCGACACAAGACGACGTGGAATGTCCCCTGTGCCACGCCCCCGTGGGGGCACGTGAACATTTGAAACTTTCACCATTTTTGGAGAAGACTGTGACGCGCCAACGCCTGGAATCTAGCGAATTGTGGTGTGACTCATGTTTGGAAGATGACGTCACCGGATCTGCCGGCCAGATTTGGTGCCATGATTGCCAGAAACTCTTCTGCCAGAATTGCCAGAAATCCCACAAAAAATTCCTCCCCAAACACCAAACCAGAGACGTGGGCGGCATGTCGAGGGTGGAGGCCGTGGGGGTCATGACGTCGGACGAGTGTCGACTGCACCGCAAACAGAAGGACGCCTTTTGCAACCGGTGCAACGTGTGCTTCTGTGACGCGTGTTACGTTGATCACTTGACCGCCTCCCCCCAGTGCCACCCTCGGTCGTTGTCCGTGAAGGAGGAGGCGTCGAAAGAGAAGCTGAACGGCCCCACCCTGGAGGAGGACCTCCGGGATTTCGAAATCCTGGTCCGTATGAGGAACGAGCGGACGAGGCGATCCATGGACGAATTGTCCATGGAATCCGATTCCAAATGCTCAAAATTGTGGCGGAATTTTGACGAATTTATGGAAGAGACGCGGCGAAAGGTGGAAGAGCTGTGCGAGGATATGAGAGAGGCGACGTCTGTCCAGTTAGACAAATGGCGCCTCTCCCTAAAAGAGGGAGACGACCTTTTGAAGAAGGTCACGATTTGGCGCCATCAAGCGGGTCACCTTTCGAGGGACGACGCCCAAGACGACGACGTCCTTTGTGGGTTGAGGTTGCTGCGAGCGGAGCTTAGATCGCGGCTCCCACAATCGTTTGTCCCCCACGAAAAAGCGGAATTGACGGTGACATTCCAAAAATGGTGCCACGATTCCCTGGAGACTTTGAGAAAAGAAGTCATCCAATTAACAACGGTCGGGACATCCGGGTATTTCCAGCTCCAAAAAGAATACCGTCTGCAGGATTCGAACCTGGAGAGTATTTTCTCGATTCTCGCCACCGACGAAGACGATCATGTCTTTGTCTGCGACTGGGACGACGAATCGGTGAAAGAATTTGATGATTCGGGGAAATTCGTTGGCCGATGTGTATTGACGGACGGAGGAGGGAGATTCCGACCCACGGACATTTGTCGCCTTTCAGGTGACATTTTCGTCGTTTGTTGTCCTGGGGGGTCCGTTGAGGGGGGAAGACTTTTCTTTTTGGGGAGAAAAAAACGCCCCCCATTTTTAAAAATAGAAAAAATTATTGACACAAAAGAAAATAAATTTTGTTCTTTGTGTCAATTTCACCGACAAATTTTCGCCTGTGACGAGGAATTTAAAGAAATTGTTTGTTTTTCGGAAAGAGGAGAAAAAATGAAAACAATTCGCCTTGGGGGGTGGCCGGGGTGGGGTGGGGGTCGTGGTTACCCCCTCCTTCGTGTCGATCCCACGACTGGGAATTTGTGGGGGTCGAGGGGAGGAACGTCGGAATTTTGTCTTTTCAACCAAAATGGAGAATTTCTCAAAAAGTTGGAAATTCAAGAAAAATTTTACGATTTTCGTCAAAATAAATTTGGACATTTTTTTGGTTCTAACTGGGAAGGAATTTTTTCTGTTTTGCCGGAAAAAGTTCCGTACAAATTTGAGAAAGAATCTGAATTTCCTCCGATGATTTTTGTTTCGCCCTCAAAATTGTTTGTTTCTTTTAAAAACGAAGGAAAAAATTTCATAAAAATTTTCCAAATTTATTAAAAGAAAAAGAAAAAAATTTTGAATTTTATTTTTAAAATAATTTTTTGACATTGAAAAAAACATTTTCAAAATTAATTTAAGGAAAATTAAAATTTTAATTTTTTTATTTTTGAAAATAAAATAATTTTATTTGAAATTTATTTTTCTGTTGTTTTTTATTTTAATTTTTGAGAAAGTTTTTCGATTATTTGACAATATGAGTCTTGGTAAATAATTGTTGAATAATATTGAGTTTCGTAATATGAGTGAAGGTCAAAAATGATGATTGATTCTCCGACCCTCAGTGGTTGACAAAAGAATTGATTTCATTTTGCAATATGAGTGAAGAAAATAAATTCACGATAGGTTTTTTTGTTTCTTTCTTCTTTTTTTTTTCCTTCGTATTTTCTGTCTTTTTCTTCAAATTTTCTTTCTTTTTCTTCATATTTTCTTTCTTTCTTTTTCACGAAATACAAACGGGGTGGGGGGCGGGGGGTTAATTTTCTGAAATTTGTCTCCATTTTTTTTCCTCGTACTTTAGACATTTTATTTCTTCATTGATTCCTTGAGAAAAGGCATGAACTCATCTCGTTCTTGCAAGTGATAATGTGTAGTGCGATTAATAAATTGTCATTATGGAATTTCACGAAATTATGTTGGGGCGGGAGTTAAGAAGTAAAAAATAAAAAGGTTTAAAAAACAGATCTTCTTTTTATTGGCCTTGTGCCATACTCTATATTACATGAGTGCCTCAGAGGTAAAAAAAAAAAACAGATTTAACTGACAGCCAACATACATAGAATATTGTGGTGGCCATAAAGTCGGGGATTGGTTTACTGTGTGCGTTAGAAAAGATTAAAAAATCTTTCCTTTTAATAATAAAAATATTGATGGGAAAAAATGTTCTTTTTTATTAAATTTGGGGCCATTTTTCTTTTTTCTTTTCTTTCTCTCTTTTCTTTTCCTTTTCTTTTTTCTTTCGAAGGAAAGAGAGAGGGAGAGAAAGTGAATGCATTCAAAGGGCAGAATTCAAGAGTCGCTACCCCCACTCGTTCGCCCCCCCCCCCCCCCAAATAAAAACAAAGCTCCCAAACTTAACAGAAACAAATTTTATTTTTAAGAGAAAAGATCAAAAATTGTTGCCATTATTTTGAACATTTTTTAATCTTTTCAAACACGTTGGAAATTTCGGTTCGAAAAAGTCTTTTTTTCCTCAGTGATTCACACGATGTTTACTAGAGTTTATTACAATGGCAAAGCGAATATTACGCAGCTCGTTCTGTTTGCGCCTTGAAAGACACATTCAGTCTTTTAAAACTCAACCAATATATATATATATATATATATATATATATATATATATATATATAAATTTTTGTATTTAGGCAGTAAATTCTTTTTTAAACGTCAGATTAAATAAATTGCAAACAATATGTTTGCTTATTCTTAATCCGTTCATACTCACGGATAATCTTTCGCTTATTACAATCAAAAAGATGTCAGAAATGAGCTGTAACGTTGACAGATGATCTTTTCATTCATTTCTTAAGGTACCCAAGTACTTTCAACCTCTATCTGACGTCATCTTCAGGGGTGTGAGTTATGGTAACAAATGCAACCAAAAAACTGTGTTGCTAAAAATTACTGTACATTTTTTCCTGCTTCAAATATAACGGTTGATTAATTGCAAGCGTTCATCAGAACGTGGATTTTATTAAGAATAAGCAAACATAGTGTTTGCAATTTACTTAATCTGACATTATTCAGTAATGACTTTGACCACTCTCGGCTACTGGCGTATGTTTACATTGTATATAACACGCTAAAGTTTGCCTTCCTCTACTGAGCACCCATAACTAGAATCAATGACTGATGCCAATTCGGTCGGGTTTCAATCCTGGCTAGAAGCAATCGGATGTCTAACCGTACTGATGAGCTGTGATACAGCGAAACAGATCTGTCTGCGGATGACTATATATATATATATATATATTACGAACTCCCATGCTTCTATTGGCCTTGTGCCATACTAAACTAGGATTAGTGAAGAAAATTCGAAAATCTTCATATTTTACGCGTCTGTTTAATAAGCAGACTATAAACTGCTGCCATTTAATATTATTTGACATAACACACACGTAATATGTAGTATGGCACAAGGCCAATAAAACATGAGATATATATATATATATTTCGGTCCATGGCATTCTCAGCATTCTTCTGTAGAACCAAATTTTGGTTGTTTCTAGTCATTCCTTAGTCTTTGAGAAGGTCCAGTATTCAATGCCATATTAGATAGCGAATGATTTTTGGTCAAAAATGCCAAACGAAAAGTTTACATCTCAGTCTGTCTGTGTCTGTCTCTCTATTTGTAGGTCGATATCTCTCGAAACTTCATTCATTTTAGGAATAAAATATATGACGGTATATATTCTGAGTAAAAACAAAATGTAATCGATTTCTCTTACTATTAATGATTAATAGAAGAATTGATATCATCTTTCAACGGTTAGCAATATGAGTGAAGGTAAAAACCGTCGAAAGATTTTTTTCTTTATATACTTTTTTTTTTTGCTTTTCTTGTTTCCGAAGTGTGTGGGGAGGGTTTAATTTAAATTTGTCTTTTTTTTTCAATTGTCGAAATGTTTTCTTTTATTCCAAGCACTTTAGCCATTTTCTTCTTTTCACTGTATCCTTGGGAAAAGGCATGAATCCATCCCGTCCTTGCAAGTGTAAAAGTGCCTTGAATGTCATCCAGACAACGGGAAATGCAATCCCCTATAAAATAAGACATTGTGGAGGGCCATAAATTATGGCCCTCCACAATGATTATGGCCCATAATCATTGACCCTTAAGTCCGAAATAGAAGGGCGGGTTGGAATTAAAGGGTGCGATAAAATAATTAACAATAAAGAAAATAAATGGAGTTTTTCCCGGACTTCCTTTTTCCTCATCACTTTCCTCTTTTTTATCTTTTCTTTCCCCTTCGTTTTCCTTTCTTTTTTTCTCTTTTTTTCTAAATATTTAAAGAAAAGCCAAATAGAAAGACAAAGGGAAATAACTCAGCATTTAAGAGTTACTTCCCTTTGAGTGTTTTTTTTACTGTTAGTCAAATAATGCCATACGTGTTACACGTTTCGGCGATCAATTCTCGAAAGAGACATGACTGACTGGGCAGATGATTATCACGCATTAGGAGGCGGTACACTGGTTGCCAGCCAAGGCTATAGAACCCAATCTGTCCTTGTAACGGATGAATAACTTTCCCAAGGTTATTTGGAATTTGAACACTGCTTCTTGATTTTTAATTCCAAGCCGATATGCACTGCACCACAACGCATATCCTTAAATTGGCTTCTTGATTTTTGGTGAATGGAAATTATTGACAGGATTTCACAGTCTTCTTAAGTTCTCTCTCTCTCTCTCTCTCTCTCTCTCTCTCTCACACACACAGACACACACAAGCGCGTGCGCATACAGACACACAAGCGCGTGCGCATACAGACACACACACACACACACACACACACACACACACACACACACACACACACACACACACACACACAGAAACTGATAAATATTCATGCAGGAATACATACATACATAAAAATATTCAATTGTTAATAAAACAGTGCTGACCTGTTGAAGTCTACAGAGAGCGATAAAGATTTCTAAAAGTTTTTTTTTTAATCATCTCACCCCAAGCAAGGCATTCCACTGCCACTATTGCGCGGGGCTACATAGGGGAAGGTAAAGAGAAGGAGTGGTTAGACATAGGGAATGTCAGGAGGAAGGTGACAGATGAGTAAGGATAGCGAGGATGAGGGTCGGGCAGATGGGAAGAGTGCTTGATAGAATGGGAGCAGGTTAGTGTGTTAGGAGGTGTCTATTGACCTTACATTTAAACTCCTGGAGATTGTAGCCGTCGGGGAAGCAATCGTTTGGAAGAGAATTCCACAGTCGGGAAGTGCGAGGAAAGAAACTGTTGGAGTAGAAGTTACGGCTGCATTTTATCGGTTTCACTGTAAAAGGGTGGGATCTAGTTGCTAATCTAGTATCTCGTGCAAATTCGTATTTAGGGGGAACCAGTGATCTAAGTTCATCGGAGCAGAAGCCGTGAAAGTATTTATAGAAAAGACACAGGGAAGCCACGTCTTGCCGGTGGGAGAGAGACTGCAGGCGGTCTGCCAAGTCGGTATCTGTCACATTACAGACCCTCCTCTGAACCTTATCGAGAAGCCCGTGGAGAACAGCAGGGGCACCCGACCAGATATGGCAGCAGTATTCAATGCACGGGCGGATGGTAGATTTGTAAATGTGCAGGATAGATTTAGACGGAAAAAACTTCCGGGCCCTACACAGAGAACCGACTTTCATAGCAGCGGATTTAGCAATGGATTCGATATAGTCATTCCATTTGAGGTCCGCTGAAAGTGTGAGACCAAGGAGGCGTAGTGTTTTATTCTCTGGGAGGCAAGCCTGGTCCATGCTAATGGGAGGTAGGTGAGATTGTCGATGATGGTTAATTGACAGTAGCTTCGTTTTAGAAGCATTAAAATTTACTAGCAATTTCTTACTCCAGTCCAATATGGATTGGAGGTCTTTTTCAATCTCGGCTGCGAGGTTAGCTTTCACGCCTACACCAGATTTTTGTTGGAGGCGAGAGTAAACTGTGGTGTCATCGGTGTACAAACCTATTTGGGTTCTTATGGAATCAGGGAGATCATTAATATATATCAGGAAGAGTGTAGGACCTAAGAGGTATGGTAGTTCTGAGAGGCATGTCCGTTTAATACCACTTTCATTGTGCGGTTAGAGAGGAATGACTGGATTAGTTCAAACAAATGTCCAGTTATACCATAGCTCCGCAGTTTACATAGAAGGCCAGCATGCCAAACTCTGTCGAACGCCTTAGATATATCCAATGCAACGGTTCGAGCTTCGCCATTCCTGTCGAGTACCTGGTATATGTACTCGGAGATATGATGGTTAGCATATCAGCAGTAGACCTGGTGAAGCGGAAACCATA
>JBBBDQ010002147.1:417500-425000 GCA_037127315.1 Ascarosepion bandense
CACATATATACATAGAATGTACACTTGACATTAATTTGTCTATATCTGATGGGTACCCTCACCCGACTCGAACGCCCCAGCAAATTCTTCCCCAGGTATAAATCCGGCACATATCAACACAATAACACTTTGCAAGCACCGAACCCAACACCGAACGCCAACCTAAATAGCCATGAGGCATCTAATCCGACATCAATTATCACGTCAATACACGACAAAGCCCACACCAATACAAATCATTCGGCCAAAGCCCAACACGCTTCCCCATGGCACCGACTGTCAAACCAACAACTAATAATCATGATACTCAAGGCTCACGTCCTACATAGTTTCTTCACTATTTATAAATCCCCGGCCCCACGTAAACCTAATTCGGGTAGAGCACCACATAACCATACAACCCGCCGATCAATATCAGGTCGAACGGCTGGCAAAACTAGTATAACACATGGCGAACAACGCATCCAGTAAAGATCAACTAGAACGCCCAACCCGAATAAAAACACCCATCAAAAAGGCAGTTAAGGATATTTTCCTTATTTTTTTAACATTACAACCCAGATTTTAATGCAAATGCTGAACTATGCTTACAATGAACTGTGAGCTCATTCCTCTGGTTTAACAGTTTAACATTGTCCCTAAATTTGCCTTATAACCGCTGTTACAAAGTGCAGAATTATAAAATTTGCAATGCTTATCAAAAATTACTTTCCTAGATGAGTTGTTGCTGATTCTAGATTCAATAAAAGATGGTATATGTTTAATGATTGATGGAGGATGGTTAGAATTAGGATTTATGTATATTGGATTGGAGTTAGGCTTCATGTGAGAAAGAATTATTTTTAAGGTCCAGAGTAACATCTCAAAGTAACATCTTGTTTAATGTTGGTGGTAATTTCTACTTTAAGCCCTAAACTCTTTAATTCTCTGCGTATTATCTTGCTAATACGATCTACCCTAATTTTCGTGGAATCTCTAACAATCAGTAAACCATCATCTCTATATAAATAAATCCAATGATACCTATGTTAAATTGGATAAGACCGCAAACTTATATATATAGCAAATCAACAAATTTTAACGAAACTTGGTTATAAGCAACCGACAATTTGAAATGAATTGTTTGAAATTTATTTTTTAATGATACTCGCATTTAAGTAGATATTCTGTTTTTAATGAAAGAGTATTATATATTTATATCTACCGGCCTGATTACTTACGATAAATTTTTATTATGAAAATGTGCGGCATTCGGCAGGATTCGAACCTGCGACCCCTATCTATATATGGGAAGCTACGATTTGATCTGGTAACGTCTTAGACCCCTTGACCACGAATAGCCTCTAGTCAAAACGAGGTTTTATCAAGCCTATATAACACAATTTTCGATCCATCATAAACAAACATATCGATTATATATATATATATATGTCATGTATGTATGCATATATATATGTGTGTGTGTATGTATGTGTGTACCTGTATCTATATATATGTATGTTTGCGTATTTATATATATATATATATATATATATATATATATATATATATATATATATATATAGGTGTATGTGTATTTATTTATGTACGCATGTATGTGGATAGATAGATAGATAGATAGATAGATAGATAGATAGATAGATAGATAGATAGATAGATAGATAGATCTTGTCTTGGGTTTTACGCATTTTTGATCGTCTAACAAGCTGTTTTAATTTTTGGTTTAAAATACTGGAAATACAGACATAAATTAACACTTGTACAACCATTGACGTGCGCAGAGACACACGCGAGCTAAACAACTGGGGCCCACAGTCATATGAACGATATGGAGCTTAACATATATATGTATATATATGACGTTTAGCACATGCGTACGCATTTAACTTTAGCTTGTGTTTTTGCGTGAGTATATATTTAATACTGTTTATATGTTCATGCATTGAAATATGATTATGTCTATCCCAACCCCATTCATCCAAGGCCGGTAATGTCATGAATTCGCATTGACTGTATCCTACATGTAGCAATTTAGTCTGTTTAAAAGTTAACATACAAACTGACAAGCCGATAGAGGCTAAATTTTGTAATTTATATATGTATATATGAGTGGGTGTATTAATCTATATATGTGTCTGTTTGCTAGTGTTTGTGAATAAACTCGTCTATTTTTCCATATGTGGATGTTTGTAGGTTTATTTATGTATCCATTCTTTCTCTTCCTCGTTTCAATTGTTGAACTAAAAAAACTTTTTTAAATTTCGCAACAAAAATAAACTTTAATTAATAATGCTGATCTCAATTTAATCAAATTTTAATACCAATGCCCATCAAGATTTATTTTAAGTCTGCACACATATTCGTCAAATTAGAAGTTGCCTTATTCTGATTGGTCTATATTGTACATATAATAATGCCTCCCTGATTAAAGGGGTCTTGCTTGTTTTTAACCTTTTAAAACCATTCAATTTAAAATAATCACATCACTTGACAAGATACAAGAAGTGTCGAAACAAAATAGCTACTTTTGTAGTGATATTGTAACATATCCATGTTAGAATTTCTGAATAAATATTATTAGCTCTACACTGTATTGAGCACATTTTTATTAATAGTGTTTCTTTGTACAAGGAATATTATTCCACCAATAACTCTAAGAACTCCACCGGTATGCAAATTTTTAAACTCGTTTGAAAAAGACCTTTTTAATTTGATCCCCAAAATCAAGTTCCGGGGTACTTCAAATGAATTCCAGGATTTACTAAAGTCGAACATTAATACCTTAAAGAATTCCAAAGACCTATGGATTAAATCGGACAAATCAAATAACATTTACAAGTGTAATACCACCAATTACCTAAATATCCTTAAAAATAGTATAACTAGTCATTACAAAATAGACAGAGGTAACCTAATTTTATCGGAAATTAACTCCGATATGGCTAAATTTGCAAATGAACTAAATATTAGTGATAGAATTGGAAAAATTTCTACCAAAGAAGCTTACATTTTATTTAAGGACCACAAGCCTAATTTCCAAAATAAATTACAAACTAGACTAATTAATCCCACTAAGAGTGAATTAGGCATAGTTTCTAGGGTGGTTCTGAAGAACTTAATAGAGAAGTTACAATCTAATTTACAACTGAATCTTTGGAAGAGTTCCTTAGATACCATAAAATGGTTTGATAATATCAATGACAAATCTAAATCCACTTTCCTTAAATTTGATATTGTGGATTTCTATTCCTCTATATCAAAAAAAACTTCTTGTGGATTGTTTAAACTTTGCTAGGGGTTATGTTAATATTTCGGATTGTGACTATAGAATTATACTGGGTGCTAGAAAATCTATTCTCGCCTTTGATAGCTCTACTTGGACTAAAGGGCCTGAAGATAGTTTTGATGTCCCTATGGGAGCCTATGATTCTGCCCAGGTAGCAGATCTAATAGGCATTTATATTTTAGATATTTTAGGTAGATTTTTAGACCCTAAACTAATAGGCCTATATCGGGATGATGGACTGATATGTATTCCCAATTCCAATGGGCCTTACACTAATAGAATACATAAGAAAATTATCAGAGCCCTTAATTTTCTTGGTTTTAAGGTTGAGGTTACTTCCAATCTCAAAATTGTAAACTATCTAGACATCACCCTTAACTTAAATGATGGTTCCTACCAACCCTTTCTTAAAGAAAATAGTTCTCCCACCTATATAAATAGTTTATCCAACCACCCCAAGAATATTATAAGACAAATACCCAAGATAGTAAATAATAGGGTTAACCAATTATCTTCCAATATAAGAATTTTCAACGCAAGCAAAGAAATTTACGATAAGGCCCTTCAGAAAAGCGGTTTTGTTAATAAGTTAAAATATGATAAGCCTGCTATAAACCCAGAATCATCAAAAACTAAAAACACCCGAAAATGTAGAAAAAGGAAGATAATTTGGTTTAACCCTCCTTATTGTAAGCTAACTAATATAAATATTGGTAGGTATTTTCTCAAATTAATCGATAAACATTTTAATAATAATAACAATCCCTTAAATAAAATTTTTAATAGGTTCACCCTAAAAATTAGTTATTCTTGCACCTCAAATATAGATAATATAATTAATTCCCACAATAGACAAATTTTAATGAAACTAAATAATACGGAAGCTAAATCCGGAATTGTCGACAAATGCAATTGTTATTCGGTGGATGCCTGCCCGGTGCAAGGCAAATGTAAATCCACCCATGTAATTTATGAAGCCCGCATTTCTCCATCTAATAACAAGGACAATTACCGGACCTATATTGGCATGTCCGCGGGCTCTTTCAAACAGAGGCTTTATAATCACAGGTACTCGTTTTCGAACCCTAAACAGAGATTCCAGACGGCACTATCACGTAGGTTCTGGGAAATGAAGGAGGAAGGGCAGGACCCCATAATCAGCTGGAAATTAATAGGCTCAGCTTGTACCCCTAAGGGTTTTCGTGATAGGTGTCGTCTGTGTTTATTGGAGAAGATTCTGATTTTGAAATATCCTCATCAGGACTTACTTTTGAACTTTAGGAGGGAATTTATAAACAAGTGCCGCCATAGGGCGGATTTTAACTTCTAATTTCAAATTTTTATTTTTAAATTCTAAATTTTTTCTATATTTTTTTAATATAAAAAAAAAATTTTAATTTTAATTTTAAATTTAATTTTTTTTTTTTTTTTTTTTTTTTTTATGTGTATGTTTGTGTGTGGATGTACTTTTTTATATATATGTATGTATATGTATTTATGTATGTGGGCTATATGTAATTTTGGAAAAAAAATTTTTTAGCTATTTAAATGCTCCTTTTCATAATATTCATTAATATATATGTGTGTGAGTGCATATGGAATATGTGTATGTATGTGTATATAGGTATATATGTATATATATGTGTGTGTGTGTGTGTGTGTGTGTGTGCATGTGTGTGTACACATGTATATTATGTGTATATGAATTTTTTGTATATAGGTGTGTACACACATATATATGTGTGTATGCGCATGTATATGTATATAAGTGTGTAATAATATATATGTGTGTATATATTTATATATATATATATGTATAATAGTGTGTAATAAATTGAATGTATGCGTGTGTATGTGTATATATGTATTCTTATTCGTAGAATTGTGTGTGTGTATATATATGTATGTATGTGTGTACTTCTATAGGTATGTATATAATAATTGTAATTTTTTTTTTTTTTTTTTACCTAGTGTTGTCTTTATTTAGTCTAATTTCAAATGACCTAATTTTTTTAAAATAATTTCATTTTAAATCCTATATCTTTTTATTCCCTTTTATTAATAATTATGCCTTTTTAACTAATTTTTTTTTTTTTTTTTTTTTTTTTTTTTTACCTAGTGTTGTCTTTATTTAGTCTAATTTCAAATGACCTAATTTTTTTAAAAATAATTTTATTTTAAATCCTATATCTTTTTATTCCCTTTTATTAATAATTATGCCTTTTTAAGTAAAGGCCTTTTTCTAATACTTCAACGTTTTGGGGAAATTAGGTTTTTGAATTTGTCCAGCGTCTGTAATATTTAAAAAAATTTTTTCCTTAGTTTCTTTCTTTTACCCTCCCTTCCTTCTTTTATCTCTCTTACCACCTTTTTTCCGTATTGCCTAAACTACGTCGATTTAACGCGTTTGTCTGTTAATTTTTAGTTACATTCTTCCTTTTTTTTGCGAACCCAGACGATGTCAATTTTTTTCTTTTCTTATTTATTTGATTTTATTCTATCTTTTTCTTTTTCTTTTTCGTTTTCTTTTTCTTTCCCTTTATTTTTATTTTTATTTTTTTATTTTATTTTATTTTATTTTATTATTTATTTTTTAATTTCTTTGCAATCTATTTAAAAAGGAAAAGTAGACTAATTTTTCTCCAGTTTCTGAAAGGTTTTTTCTGTTGCTGAGGTGATGTGTCGTCCCCCGTGGGGATCTTCATATCGAAATGGCTATTCAACATCTTTGAATTAATCCTTTTTTAATATATATATATATATATATATATATATATATATATATATATATATATATATATATATAAAATATATATGATTTAAATTTATATATAAATTTAATATATATATGAATATATATATACATAAAATATATATATGTATATATAATATATACAATAGATATATGCATATATATATATACATATATATATAACATACATGTCATATACTATATACATACGCATATATATGTAATATACAATATATACGCATATATATATGTAACATATAATATATACGTATATATATGTAATATATAATATATACGCATATATATATCATATATATGGAATATATAATATATATAATATGTATATGTAATATATATATGCATATATATACATGTATATATAATATATATATATATATGAAATATATAATAAAATATTTATATATAATATATATATATGCATATATATAAATATAATATATATAATATATATAATATATATATACTTATATATATGTAATATATAATATATATATGTACATACATATTTAATATATGTAATATATAATATATATAATAAATATACATGTATACATAAAGATCTATGTAATGTATATATGTAATATAAAATATATATAATATATTATATATATAAACATACATATAGACATATACATATAATATATATATGTAATATATAATACATATAATATATATGGTCACATATATATATACATATATATATATATATAATATATAATATATATATAATATATCTACATACATATATACATATAATATATATATGCATATATATATACATATATATATGATATATATTATATATATATATACATATATATATAATATATAATATCTATAGAAAAGAATATTAATAAAAAGGTTTGAATATAAAAATTTACTTTTTTTGGAGAGTATTTGTTTATTTTTATTATTGTATTTTATATTTAACACCGCCCTCGATCTTTCATCAGAATCGAGTTAGTTTTAAAATTGATTACTGTCCAAAAAAACTACATTTTTGAATTGAAAACATTTTATTGATATACTTTCTTATACATATTGAGAGAGAATACGTGGATCATCACTATATGATATATATATATATATATATGCATATACATTCTATATACATATATTTATATATATATATATACATATATATGATATATAAATGTAATATATAATAAATATATATATATACATATATATATACATATATATGTAATATATGATATATATGCATATATATATATGACATATATATGTAATATATAAAATATATATTCATACATACATATATACGATATATATATGTAATATATAATATATATATGCATATATGCATACATATGATATATATATGTAATATATATATATATGCAATAAATACAAAATAATAAATACATCTGCATATATATAATATAGGTATATACATAATATACATATGCATATATATATA
>JBBBDQ010002147.1:430000-522500 GCA_037127315.1 Ascarosepion bandense
AAAGATGCAGATTTGTGCATTATTTCCAACAGAACATTGAAAGACTTTATTTTATTTTTTCCTTGATTCCCTTAGTCAGCCTAAATGATGAGGTGTTGATGACAATCTGACCTGTAAATAAAGAAATGTATCATTAAAGAGTCAGATTTCTGCAGTATTTCCAGCTGAACATTGAAAGACTGTTTCAATCCAGTTCACAATATTTCTTAAATTGATAGACTAAGCAAACAAATTATATCTACATTTTTATACATTTTACTTTTCATGAGCACAAAACATTATTGATGAAAAAAGGAGATAAACTCCTTACATTTTAATATTTAATTAACAACTTAAATCTCTTAAGATTCAAAGACAAATGAAATAAAAGAAAGCTAAATTTTAACACAATCTTAGCCAAAATATAATTCAATAAAAATCCATCCAGCTTTTGTCATTTATTTAGCCAGGCCAGTCGTTGTTGGTTTCAATCCAGATAGCTGGTCGTAGGTTGACTCAGCTCACGATGATCTCCCTTGCCCCATGTTGTGTTTATTGATCACATGGCAGTCAGGTGAGTTTTCTCCGAGCTGTCTCTCTGCCAAGCCAAACCGAACTGGAAAGCGTGCACAAAATTGGATAATAAAAGAAAATATAGCACCAAAAATAAATGGACTGACATCTGAATTGTTATAAAAGAAAGTCTTTATATACAGAAAATAATTCACAGTAGTTTAATGGTCATTCGGATATTTCCCAAACCCTGCTCCTATTAAGCTGGTAGTGGAACGGAAATCTCTTGAGTAATTCAAAGTATATGATTTTAAATGTCTCTCCTTCCAAGTAATTATCAAGTGGTCTGGTTAGCCATAGCATTTTGCTCCGAACGGAGTTCTAAGTTCGCAGCAAGTCTAGTCGACTTTGGTTCTTTCTTTTCTGTTTAGCTGGCAATTTTTAAAACCTTGTCTGCAAAATCACTTCTTGTCTGGCCTTAACTCATTTTGGTCGATTGGCGACGAGATTCTCGACGGTTGGCACCCAGTGGCATGGCATTTATCTATCTCTATATCTTCAGCTTTGGCAGGCGGTGGGCCCAGTGGTGTGGCACCTATCTCTGTCGTTACATCTCTGGGCTGGGAACCGACTGGAACTTCCAACTCAAACTGACTTTGGTCACTTGGGGCTCTGTATTTATGCTTATGCCATGGGGTGGACTGATGGACGCTGGATGTCTAACCCCTCATTTCGGCAGCCAATAGAATGCTGTGATAGCTGCTGCTCGTGGTTGACTTTGGTTTATGCCATGGGATTCGCCTTATTTTCATGACGTCAATTGCTGGTCGTCTCCCACTTTTCGGGTGCTGGTTTCCGGGACCAATGAGATACCTTCTTGTCTTATAACATCATTTTCCTATAACCCTTTTTGGGCTGGATTTATACGGCGAATTTTCTTTCTCACACAATTTTCATTCTCACAAAATAATTTTGGGTTATAATGTATGACTGAAATTTTCTCTTTTTCTTTGAAGCAAACAGACTGGCCACAGGTGGTCATTGTTTACATTGTCACCTAGATAAAAATTTTCCGCATATGTGTTTTCAATATCTCTATTTTCAGTCACAGATATTTTAAAGCTTTCTTTAATGACAGAAAGTTATTTTTGTTATCAATTTCACTAAGTCAAAAAAGTTTTCATTCACAAATCCATACAAATCCTAAATGTCTCTTCGTTGAGTCACTAATTCAGACTTCGACTCTGAATTAGATATTTGTTATCTATTTTTCTTTACAATTCACGCGAGCAAGACAATCCTTATTTTACTTGTTATCACCTTGTGGAGTGTGGGCTGATTCCCTTAATTTCTCGTTTCAGCATTTATCTAGGGTCATCTGGTTTGTTTTATGTTTTAGATTACTAATGCCTATTGTTTTGCGTTTTATCTAACCGTGGAAATAAAAACAAATTTATTTATTTATTTTTCTCCTTTATTTCTTTCTCAGGTTTAGAATAACTGAAAAAAATAAAACTTGTTACCTTTTGTATCTTTTAACTTTGCTCATATTCAAAGAATTAAAAATTCTTCTCAGTACGTTTCCATCCCATGTAAAATAATAAATTCTGTTAAAAAATTTTCCAATTATAATTAATATTCAATTAATAAAATTAATTACTTCCGTTCCACTAAATATTGTTACATGCTCACAGTCACATAGAAAAACATTTCCACTGTGAATTCTGTCGACATAAGTTTAAATGAAATTCATATCTCCGAAAACACACTTTAGCACACACTGTGAAATCTGTGGACGTAAATTTACGGAAAATTTGAATCTCAAGCAACATGTTGATACACAGAAAACAAAATGTCTACTATGAAATCCATAGATGTCATTGCGTGTATCCTTACTTACTTTTTAAAATTTGTCAACTTTATGGCAAGATATAAAGTTTTGTGATAATAAAGAACATTCTCCGAGGGAGGGGTCCTAGGCTGGTCTCTCCATGGCTACTGATAGTGTCTCCACCGTGGGTACCTTGGAAAATAGACTCACAAGGTTCCCCATCTGCTTGCATTGGATGGGAGCAACTTCGTGCTGGTTGTCTCAATTACTGAAAACAAAGGTGGTTGTGTGTATGTGCATAAATAAAGAACGTTCGCCTAGGGACGGGTCCTAGGCTGGTCTCTCCATGGCTACTGATAGTGTCTCCACCGTGGGTACCTTGGAAAACAGACTCACCACGACAAGGCTCCCCATCTGTGTGCATTGGATGGGAGCACCTTCGTGCTGGTTGTCTCTGTTACTGAAAACAAAGGTGTTTGTGAGTATGTGCATTAATAAAGAACATTCTCCTAGGGACGGGTCCTAGGCTGGTCTCTCAATGACTACTGATAGTGCCTCCACCTTGAGTACCTTGATGATCAGACTCACCACATCCAGGGTTACCCTCTGGTTGCATTGGATGGGAGCACCTTCATGCTGGTTGTCTCAGTTACTGAAAACAAAGGTGGTTGTGTGTATGTGCATAAATAAAGAACATTCTCCTAGGGACGGGTCCTAGGGTGGTCTCTCCATGGCTAGTGATAGAGCCTCCACCGTGGGTACGTTGGAAAACTGACTCACTACATCCAGGCTCACCATCTGGTTGCATTGGATGGGAGCACCTTTGTTCTGGTTGTCTCAATTACTGAAAACAAGAGGTGTAATTGTAATTCTCTGTACATCGAATGAGAAAGAAAAGTAAAAATAAAATTTAAGAAAATTTATGAACTAAGAATAGAATACATTCCAACTTTTTCAAAGTTCACGACTACTGCTGCCATGTCTGCTGTTGTTATTCATAGAGTCTTCTTGTTTTTTCTGTCCATCAGCTATGTTCATACCCCTGGCTTGTGGGAGAGGAAGAGAGAGGATATTTCTCGTGTCTTTTACTTCATGCGTTTTTCATCTATCTTGTTTCTTTTACGTTCTCTGATCTGCCTCGATGTTCAATTCGTTGAGTTTTTGTCTCAATCTGGCACGGATGTGGGAGGACATTGGAATGTCCTTTCATAAAATTTTATGTCAACTTTTTGGTCTGCTTCATTTCAATTGCTCATAGTTTTCCACCATGTTGACTCCACTGTCCCTACCCATTCAGCTGTCAGTGTTAATTACAATTGCATTCTCTTTTCAAAAGTCTAACATTAATTTTACCATTTGTCATTCATCCTCTCTTTTCTTCGTGAGAGTGAAGGGGGAAAGAAACAGAAAGAATAGAACCTGGATTCTCACCCCTCACTACATCATCTGGATATCGTCAAATTATTATCAACATCTCATACAACAATGCTATATGTTTTGCCTCTTTACTTCTCTTGGCCACACTCGCGTTTATTTCCCTATTCCTATCTCTCTCAGCCCCTCCTATGAAAACAAGAAAATGTTGATTTTTATGGGAACCAAAAAAGTATATACATGCAGAAAAAAATATAAAAACTTACGTTTTACTTAAAGACAACAATGACATCACAAATACTAGCATCTTTTCTCTGACACAATGTGTGAGTGTGTGCATATGTATACTTATATATATAATTATATATATCAATTGCCCATTTCTCCTTTTAGACCTATAACTTTTTTTTATGTATAAGTAGTTCCACTATAAGATGTTTTATTAATTTAAAGACAAGTTGTTTTTGGTAAATTTTAACAGATTCTAATATAATATATAATATATTATCTCCTTCCTTTGACATTTTTAACTTTCCCCTTTGTATATCTTTCCCTTCCTTTCACTATCGAAAGTTGTTGTCAGTCGTTACCTGGGTTACTAAGAAAATTTTTTGTATTTTATTTCTTCGTTACCTTTCCCCTGTCTACCCCTTTTGTCTTACCTTTCCTTTCCCCATACCACTTTTATTCCTGTTACACGGTGAAAATTTTAATGTTTGATTCTTTCATACAGACGTAAGGTAAAGTGTTCTAATACTGAGTCATGAATCTCTGTTTCTGCTTTTCCCATTTTCTTATGTCTGCCCGATAAATTTAAATAAAACAATTTTTCTGATATAAGAGAGTTGTCGGGACCGGATAAAAGTTCTCTTATATCCGGGTTTGTTCTATTTTATATACATTACCACAGGCTCTAATTTGGGATCAGAGAAAATCTCTCTTATATCTGGGCCTCTTATATCCGGGTTATACTGTACCACTTTTTTTTTTAACTTCCTGTATACGGATATGTTTTTTGGGGTTTCTTCCAGTAGAGAAATTTTGTACCATATTTGAATTAACAAATTTTTGTTTTCGATCGTTGCTGAAAGAATTTTCTCAATGAAAATGGCCTTTCAATGAATTTCAATTTCGGAATTTTTTTACATATATATATATGTATCAGAGAGACAGACAGACTATGTTATTTATGTTCGACCTTGATGAAACCTAATTAGTTATCATATAAGTAAATGTATTTTTCTCTATATTTTAAATTTTAAGGAAAAATTTAGTAATGCATTTTTAACAAATTATGTCAATTATTTCTGAAGATCATTAGTTTCATTGAAACAAATCTCGGGAACAAAAGGTGAATTTTTAAGAGTTTTTCCCCCTTTAATTTTGGTGCTATCACTTTTTGTCAATAAAAAGATATAAAGTGCTCAACTATTTTTGAGGAAGGAACAAATTCTTCATTTACACCGGTTTCCGCAATATGTTTTCGTCAGAAATTATATCCGATTTATTTTCAGATAATTAATCTTTTTTTAATTGCAATTTTTTAAAAAAATCTAAAGTTTTATTGATTGCCAAACAACATCAAGTCGAAAAACAAGAGCAATTTAATCCTGTTTGTTTTTCTATGAAAAGCTTTTAGATTCGCCCTGAAAAAGGTAAGTCAGACGAAACGTCACGGATTTCCTAAAAGGACAAAAAAACAAAAGCATTTAAAATCTTTTTTTAAATGTCTTTTTCTATGAAAGAAATTCACTTACATTTCGCTTTTATTTGAAAGATTTTAGCCTAAAACGAATGAAATATAAAAAGAAAACTGAATTTCCGTCTCTAAATAAATCTTTCTTTTCAGGCATTTTTCAAACGTTGACGAGTTTTCTCGTCCTTCACTGAATCGCCATTTTAGACGAAAAGTGAAAACAAATCTATAAAAGTAACGAGGGTGGACGTTGTGTAAAGTTTGTTTGATTCGACTTAACCTGACAGGAATTGCGCTCAGATGTAGATCAAAATTTTAGAACCCTAAACGGCACCTTGAAATTTTTCAGAAAGCCATAAAAAAAAATATATATTGTCACCCTACAAAGTCAGCGATCAGTTTATGTATTGATTATAAAATCGATCACCCCACTTTATATTATATTATCTCTATCAATATATGTTGCCCCTCCCCCTGCCACCAATATAGACTGGAATGTCACATTTAATTTTGATTTCTTAAACTTTTCTTAAAAACGGCCATTTTCTTAATTTTAAGAAATTTGTAAACAAACTAAACAAAAATTCATCGATTTTAAAAATATTTCAAAAGATTTCTGACACTTTATTTTAGTAAAGTTAGAAAATTGAAGGTTAAATTAATCGGATTTTAAACAAATATAACTTTTAGCATAAGAAAGTAATGTACAACAAATTATTAACGATTGATCATGTTCATCTGATCGAACGTTTGACAGACTGTTGAATGATGAAATGATGACTGCTGCTACGTATGACCATCAAATGACAATTTTCATAAATCTAAGTGAAGGAACAAAACTTTTAAATTACGTAATCTTTTCATAATAATGGCAATACATGTAAATAAGGTTACAAAATACAAAATAAAAAATTATTTTAAAAGTAGATAGCGTAACTACATTTATTAATCTTTGTAATTTTGGACTCATAAATTTTGTTTCCATTTAATTACTATATCACATCCAATAAATACCCCAATACAGAATTTTACACAATTTTAAACTATTATAAATTGTAATGTTTAGTGTTGGAGACAATCGATGCTTGCTAAACATCGACTACAACCATTGTGGATCAACAGGATGGTTGATGATTGATGAGCGCGAAAACGAACATTACATGAATTATTATAATTAATATGTAAAAAAATATATTCTTGTAAAAATTCATTATTCATCAGAAAAATTTAATTTCTTTAGACAATAATGTCCTTAATATTTCTTATTTAAAAAAAAACAATTGAAAGCTTTTTCTAATTAAGTAAATGTCATAATTTTATTGGATTCATTATTTTTCAATTCAGAGCAGATTTTCAGTTAAATAGTACAAATTTGAAAAATAAAAGTAGGTGATTTACAATCTCCAATGACTCCTACTTTTAACAAAAAAATAATTAAGATTCTGTGCAAAATTTCATGAAATTAAGGGGGTAACATATTTAAAGCAAAAATTGTTTTACCAAAATTTTTTCAAAAAGCATGTCAAAAATAATTTCATTCACTTGTGAATAAGCCCTGAAAATTTCATTAAAATTGGACAATTATTTGAGTTTTACAAGTCAATGTTAAAACTTAGCCACAGTGTTGACGTAAACAAAACAAAATTTTAACTAAAATTTTAAATGTCAGAAAGGATTAACAAATTTCAAAAAATAATTAAAAAATATTTTGGTCTTTCATCTTAATAATATCAACAGCATTTTGATGATTATATTTTATTTTCGTTAAGTTTGTGGCCTTTTTCATGATGCTATGCTATTTTTCCCACGAAACACTGAAGGTACCTACATTCTACATTGTTATCTATATTTATAAAAGTGATGACGATGGACATTGTGTAAGTATTTGCTATGTAAATTCATCATATGGTTTTTATTCTTATTATTCCTTAAACTACCCGAGCGAAAACAGGCTAAACTGCTAGATTTTTTCTAACACTGTATTTGTCTGTGCTTCTGAGATAAGGTACTATCAAAATGTTTGAAAAAAATAATAGATGATTTACATTCCCCAATGAGTCTTGCATATAAAACCAATTTATTTGCCCAACAGAATTTAAGAAGATTTTTTGCCAAATTTTTTAATGTCTAGAAAGGATTAAAAAAACTTTGAAAAATAACTAAAAAATACTTTGATTTTTCCTCTTAATAACAAACATATTGTTTGAAGGAAAAAGTTTGTTCTTATTAAGTCTAGGGATGTATTTTTGTTTTTATTTATTCTGACAATACTGTTTTTTTTGTTTTTTTTAGCTATTTAGTGTAGGTGGTTTACCTCCACTAAATCGCTGAAAAAAGAGTATATTATATATGAAGAAGAAAGGTCCTGAACTAACTAAAAACAAAATTTTTATATCAAAAGGTTTACATGCTTATTATTATTTAAAATTTATTTTTCAAAATTATTTATTCCTTTCTAACAGGTATGAAATTTTGGTAAAAATCTTGCTTTTATTTTCATTAATGGCGAGCCAAATTGTTACTAGAGCTTACAATGGAAAACATAATATTACATAACTCACTTTTTTCTGGGGACAAACACCTTAATTGGAAATTCATGCAGTAAACACAAATTTTAATGAAAATTTCAGGACTTATTTACAGATGAATTAAATTTTTAAAATCATTATTTTTAAAAAAATGTTGGTAAAAATATGTTTTTTTTTTAACATTTGTTACCCCACCTGCATGTAAATTTATGAAATTTCAAAAAATTCTGTACGCAAAAATGGTGTTATTAGTTAAACAAAGGACTCATTGGGGAATGTAAATCATGTATTATTTTTTTAAATTATTTAGGCCTTTTTCCAAAAAGTAAAATAGAAAATGCATTAAAACTATGACATTATCTAATTATGTAAGCTTCTAATTGCTTTAATAAATAATAAAAATTAAGGACATTACATTTTGAAGTAATAAAAATTTTTCCATTAAGAAAGAAATTTTAAAAGAATTTATTTATTTTTGTTTTTTTAATCATAATAATTTATAAAGTTTCAAAATTATTTTTTAAATATTTCCATTTCCTGCAGACATCAGGCTGGCAGGGTGCGTAGTGAAAACTACTTACTAGTTGAAAATTAAAAAGCTTAATACAACTAATTCAGACATCGTATTTTTTTAAATAATTTTCAATTTTTTTGTGTGTTTTTGAAGTTTGTTTTTTTGTTTGTTCTTTTGTATGGTAATTTTTAGGGCCTTTATTTCAGGATCATTCTCATTTACCAGAAAAAAGTTTGTCCAATTATGGCAATTGTGATCACCGTATGCTTACCTTATCTTGATCTGTCAACACATTTAAGTTACAATGGATAGGTTAGAAAAGTCAACTGTATGTTTAAAAATAGTTTTATTCTAAATTTCATGCTATAAATGAGTAATAATTGTGTAAATCAGATTAAAATTAATATGAAATTTACTAATTTTCTAAAAATAATGTCACAGATGTATATTTTATTTTTGCAAGAATTTTAAAAACTGAAATTAGCTTTTGTTTATAAATCTGTTGATCAGTCTGAAACATTTCAAAATGGCTGAAACATTTAAAAATTAAACATCTTAAAATTTTATATTCCAATTAATATAATTTCTTTTTTAAAACACATCAGAGTATTTTGCTTGCTGGAAATTTTAAATTTAATCACTTAGCTTACAACTAAAACTAAAATAAATTTTCAAGAAAAATTTTCTCCTTTTTTTTAATTCAGTTTAAAATTTATATCCTGAAAATAAGTTGTACTACCTATTTTTGAAAATCTGCTCCAAAAAAGTAAGAGAAAAAATGCAATTAATCTATGACATTATTTTATTTGATAAACTTTTAATTGCTTTAATAAATGATATATATTAAAGACATTATAGTCTGAAAAATAAAATTTGTTTCAATTAATAATTAAATTTTAAAAGAATTGTTTTCTCTTTTTATTAATAATAATTTATGAAAATTCAAAAATATTTTTAAAATACTTCAAAGATTTGTTGTCATTAGGTTTTTAACTTCATAAATGAAGATTATATTTACTAATCGAAAATTGTAAAATTTTTGTGCTGACAGGTATGAAATAAGTGTATGACAACCAGAATTGATAAAACTGTCCAATTCTCTTTACTTCAAGAGGAAGAAACTGTGAAACACATAAGCTCTTAATGTACACAGAAATTACCATACAAAAAAATCAATTCAAAAATTATTTTTAAAATATGATAGCTCAATGTTTTATATTAAATTCTTGAATTTTCAATTAGTACATATAGTCTTCACTTGATAATTTAACAACCTAATGTCTACAAGTCTGTTAAATATTTTTAAAATAATGTTTAAAACTTTGTAAATTATTATATTTAAAAAAAGAATTCTTTTAAAATTTCTTTATAACTGAAAAAATATTTTTTGTTCAGAATATAATGTCTTTAATTAATATTATTTATTGAAACAATAAAATGCTTATCTAATTAAATAATATCATAGTTTTACTGAATTTTTTATTGTACTATTAAATGCAGATGTTTACAAATAAAGACAAAATGTTTGAAAAAAATAATAGATGATTTACTTTCCCCAATGTGTCCTGCATTTAACTGATTTTCCAAGAAAATTTTAAACGTATAAATGATATATATATATTAAGGTTATCATATCCAGAAGCATAATTTTTTTTGGTGAATAATAAATTTTTACAAGTATTGTTTTATGTTTTCTTTGTTAATTACAATGATTTATAAAGTTTTAAACATCTTGCAAATTTCTTCCAGTCACTCTGTATTCGATTAATAAGTAACATCATGAATTCAAAATTTAATAAAGTTCACATTCTAATTAATATAATTTCCATTTTAAATATGTCAGCATGTTTTGCTTTATGACTCAGTTCTGAAAGTTTAACAGCATTTTTAAAATGACTAGCAACTGTTCTGGGAGTTTAAAACTATATGCTCACAAACTGAAAATCCAATATTAAATTTGGGTATTAATTTACATTCAAACACTTGGTGACTGCAGGAAAAATGAAGGGGTTTTATTATTATTTTCATATTTTTTTAAAAACAATTTCTTTTTGTTTGGGTATGAATTTCACCAGATTCTTTTATCCATATAAAGAGATATAGTTTTGAAGATCACCAACACTTTCTTTTCTAAATACATTTCTCAGTACATGTAAATTTTAGCGAATTTTGTTGATGATCACCAGCACTTTGTTTTACTAAATCCTTTACTCCGTACATCTAAATTATTCCGTTTGTGGAACTCATTTTCATTTGCATGATGAAACTTTAAATTCCTTTTTTCAATCTATTATTAAAAGAGTTAATAACTGTTGTTAATTAAATATTAAATTTAAGCATTTTTTCTTTTTTCAGATAATCCTCAAATGAAAAGACGTATGCGATTTAACACTGGAGAAAAAGCATTTTCATGCGGAAAATGTGCATCAAGATTTGCAGATAATTCTGAACTGAAAAAACACATTTGCATTCACACTGGAAAGAAACCCCATTCTTGCGAAATATGTGGATCAGCATTTTCAAGTAATACGTACTTAAAAAGACACATGCGAATTCACACAGGAGAGAAACCATATTCTTGTGAAATATGTGGTTCAGCATTTTCACAAAATACTGATTTGAAGAAGCACAATTGAATCCACACTGGGGAGAAACCCTATTCTTGTGAAATATGTGGATCAGCATTTTCAAGTAATACGTACTTGAAATGCCACATGCAAATTGACACTGGAGAGAAACCATATACTTGTGAAATATGTGGATTTTTGATGATCACCAAGACTTTCTTTTCTAAATACATTTCTCAGTACATGTAAATTTTAGTGAATTTTGTTGATGATCACCAGCACTTTCTTTCTTTTACTAAATCCTTTTCTCCGTACAGCTTAATTTTTCCATTTGTGGAACTGATTTCCATTTGCATGATGAAAATTTAAATTACTTTTTTCAGTCTCTTATTAAATTATTATTATTATTCTCTCTCTCTCTCTCTCTCTCTTCACTTTAATCCCCTGCACACCAGTAGAGTTTACACCTTGCTTTCAGTGAAATATCTCCTTGACTCTCATCTTTCTCTTGTCCTTCCTTCCACATCCCCTGTACCTTGCTCATTTTTTATTCTTTCTTCTCTCTCTTCAGTTTAATCCCCTGCACAGCAGTAAAGTTTACACCTTGCTTGGGGTAAAATTATTATCTTCTATCTCCTTGACTCTCATCATTCTTTTGTCCTTCCTTCTACATCCCCTGTACCTTGACTTGCTCATTTTTTTTCTTTCTTCTCTCTCTTCATCCTCTACACATCATTGTCAGTATTGCTTTTTTAGAGTGAAATAATTATTTTAAAAAAAAAACACATTCTTTCTTGACTAAAAACAAAAAGTACATCTAAATTTTATGCTATATTATTGATGATCACCAGTACTTTCTTTCTTATACCATAACCTTTGGTCAATACTTGTAAATAACATGGATACTTTAAATGAATATATTCCTATATACTCATTTTAAAAAGGGGATGTAAATTTTATCTGAATTCAGACCAGAACAAAAAATGCATTGATTTTTACTGAAGCCGATTTTGGTTAGGATCACATTAAAATTCAGTTCCCTTTTTTATTTGTTTTTTAAAGAGTTAATAACTGTTGTTAATTAAATATTAAATTTAAGCATTTTTTCTTTTTCAGATAATTCACAAATGAAGAGACGTATGCAATTTAACACTGGAGAAAAAGCATTTTCATGCGGAAAATGTGCATCAGTATGTGCAGATAATTCTGAACTGAAAAAAACATTAACATTCACACTGGAAAGAAACCACATTCTTGTGAAATTTGTGGATCAGGATTTTCATGTAATAAGTACTTAAAAAGACACATGTGAATTCACACAGGAGAGAAACCATATTCTTGTGAAATATGTGGATCAGCATTTTCACAAAATACTGATTTGAAGAAGCACAATTGAATCCACACTGGGGAGAAACCATATTCTTGAGAAATATGTGGATCAGCATTTTCAAGTAATACGTATATGAAATGTCACATGCAAATTCACACTGGAGAGAAACCATATACTTGTGAAATATGTGGATCAGCATTTTCACAAAATTCTTATTTGAAAAAGCACATGCGAATTCACACTGGAGAGAAACCATATTCTTGTGAAATATGTGGATCAGCATTTTCCAGTAATTCTGACTTGAAAAGGCACATGTATGTTCACACAGGAGAAAAACCATATGTGTGTGAAATATGTGAATCAGCATTTCCACGTATTACTGATTTGAAAAATCACAATCGACTTCACACTGGAGAGAACCCATATTCTTGTGAAATATGTGGATCTGCATTTTCACAAAATTCTCACTTAAAAAGACACATGTGAATTCACACTGGAGAGAAACAATATACTTGTGAAAAAAGTGGATCTATATTTTCACAAAATTCTCATTTAAATAGGCACATGCAAATTCACACTATATATATATAGCACTTGTTTTTAGCTGACCTGAAATGCCTTTAAATTAACAAATGATGATTTGCCAAAGGAAGAGAGCTCCAGTGCATGTGGTAAGGATAATAATAAAGTAATAATAAAGAACATAGCAACACATTTCTATGATATATTTTATATGCAATTATATTCAGGCCAATATTTCATCACTTTCTCTCACCCAGTCTCCGGTATACAGCACTTGTTTTTAGTTGACCTGAAATGCTTTTAAATTAACAAATGATGATTTGCCAAAGGAAGAGAGCTCCAGTGCATGTGGTAAGGATAATAATAAAGTAATAATAAAGAACATAGCAACACATTTCTATGATATATTTTATATGCAATTTTATTCAGGCCAATATTTCATCACTTTCTCTCAGCCAGTCTCTGGTATACGGCACATGTTTTTAGTTGACCTGAAATGCTTTTAAATTAACAAATGATGATTTGCCAAAGGAAGAGAGCTCCAGTGCATGTGGTAAGGATAATAATAAAGTAATAATAAAGAACATAGCAACACATTTCTATGATATATTTTATATGCAATTTTATTCAGGCCAATATTTCATCACTTTCTCTGAGCCAGTGTCTGGTATACGGCACATGTTTTTAGTTGACCTGAAATGCTTTTAAATTAACAAATGATGATTTGCCAAAGGAAGAGAGCTCCAGTGCATGTGGTAAGGATAATAATAAAGTAATAATAAAGAAAATAGCAACACATTTCTATGATATATTTTATATGCAATTTTATTCAGGCCAATATTTCATCACTTTCTCTCACCCAGTCTCTGGTATGCAGCACTTGTTTTTAGTTGACCTGAAATGCCTTTCAATTAACAAATGATGATTTGCCAAAGGAAGAGAGTTCCAGTGCATGTGGTAAGGATAATAATAAAGTAATAATAAAGAACATAGCAACACATTTCTATGATATATTTTATATGCAATTTTATTCAGGCCAATATTTCATCACTTTCCCTCAGCCAGTCTCTGGTATGCAGCACTTGTTTTTAGTTGACCTGAAATGCCTTTAAATTAACAAATGATGATTTGCTAAAGGAAGAGAGCTCCAGTGCATGTGGTAAGGATAATAATAAAGCAATAATAAAGAACATAGCAACACATTTCTATGATATATTTTATATGCAATTTTATTCAGGCCAATATTTCATCACTTTCTCTCAGCCTGTCTCTTGGATGCAGCACTTGTTTTTAGTTGACCTGAAATGCCTTTCAATTAACAAATGATGATTTGCCAAAGGAAGAGAGTTCCAGTGCATGTGGTAAGGATAATAACAAAGTAATAATAAAGAATATAGCAACACATTTCTATGATATATTTTATATGCAATTTTATTCAGGCCAATATTTCATCACTTTCCTTCAACCAGTCTCTGGTATGCAGCACTTGTTTTTAGTTGACCTGAAATGCCTTTAAATTAACAAATGATGATTTGCCAAAGGAAGAGAGCTCCAGTGCATGTGGTAAGGATAATAATGAAGTAATAATAAAGAACATAGCAACACATTTCTATGATATATTTTATATGCAATTTTATTTAGGCCAATATTTCATCACTTTCTCTCGGCCAGTCTCTGGTATGCAGCACTTGTTTTTAGATGACCTGAAATGCCTTTAAATTAACAAATGATGATTTGCCAAAGGAAGAGAGCTCCAGTGCATGTGGTAAGGATAATAATAAAGTAATAATAAAGAACATAGCAACACATTTCTATGATATATTTTATATGCAATTTTATTTAGGCCAATATTTCATCACTTTCCCTCAACCAGTCTCTGGTATGCAGCACTTGTTTTTAGTTGGCTTGAAATGCCTTTAAATTAACAAATAACAAAATGTTTGATCCTCATTTTGGTGCCTTGTTCATGATTTTCGGATCATCTTTAAGATAATTCTTTAAATTCTTTTTTCATAAGCCAATAGATTGTGTTGTTCTTACTCCTATACTTAATATATTTCTTTTTTTAGTTTCTATCTTTGAGAGTTCCTGAAAGCATGATGAATATTTATGAGAAAAAAAGGCATTTTTAGATTGAGAAATTCATCAAAGTCTGACTAAATCAACCTTCTCACTATAAAAAAAACATTTAAAAAATCAACAAAACCTTAAAACTCCACTTTTTTGGCATTAAATAACCCACAGATGTGTTGATATGCCATTAAACACAACTCAGACTCAGATCCATTTACACAAAATAGACCTTTATACATATATATACATTAAAATAGACTACTAGAGAAAAAATATACATTTTTGAAGGAAAAATATTACCAACAAGGCATTTTCGAAAAGCAAATATTATTAGCAAGACATTTTGGATGGGAAAAGTTAGAAAAATTATTGCCATAATGAATTTTTGAAGAAAAAAATTACGAGGGTCATTCAATAAATAAGGTGAATTTTTTGGTATAAGGACTTCTAATACAGATAGAAGCTTACTTTTTTTTATTTTTTTCCTTTACTTCTTTTTCAAAGGGATTCAATTTTTTTTGCAGAGACAAAAAAAAAACTTTGAAAGTTTTGGAGATTAACAAAGATGGCTGACCAAGAAGCATACTCCAGGATTGAACAGAGGTCAGTTATCAGGTTTTTTGGTTGGTGAAGGATGCAAACCAGTTGAAATTCATAGGAGAATGTCAACTGTGTATGGTGCCACATGTTTCAGCCAAAAAAATGTATACAAGTGGATTAAATTGTTTAAAGAAGGATGGAGCAGTGTTGAGGATGAACACAGGCCTGGGAGGCCCACAGAAGTGAGGTCTCCTGAGGTGATCAAATCAATGACCTCATTCAGCCTGACAGAAGGGTGACAGTGGATGACATGGCAAGGACTTTGAGCCTATCTGTTGAGACAGGACACAAAACTGTCCATGATGACCTTGCCTACTCAAAGGTCAGCTGCCAGCCCTTCACAGCAGTCCAAACGGTGCAGACCATCAATGACCTGGGCTGGGAACTGCTTCTTCATCTTTCTTACAGCCCAGAACTTGCCCCTTCAGACTTTCACTTGTTTGGTCCCTTGAAAGCATTCATGAGAGGTGTACCTTATCTCAGAAGCACAGACAAATAGTTTAGCCTGGTTTCACTCGGGTACTTTAAGGAATAATAAGAATAAAAACCATATGATGAATTTACATAGCAAATACTTACACAATGTCCATCCTCATCACTTTTATAAATATAGATAACAATGTAGAATGTAGGTACCTTCACTAAGGAAAAAGGCCACAAACTTAATGAAAATAAAGTTTTATCATCAAAATGCTGTTGATATTATTAAAATGAAAGGCCAAAATATTTTTAATCATTTTTTTAAACTGGTTAATCCTTTCTAACACATTCAAAATTTTAGTTAAAATTTTTTGTTTATGTCAACGCTGTGGCTAAGTTTTAACATTGACTTGTAAAAATCAAATAATTGCCCAATTTTAATGAAATTTTCAGAACTTATACACAAGTGAATGAAATTATTTTTGACATGCTTTTTGAAAAAATTTTGGTAAAACAGTTTTTGCTTTAAATATGTTACCCACTTAATTTCATAAAATTTTGCACAGAATCTTAATTATTTTTTTGTTAAAAGTAAGAGTCATTGGAGATTGTAAATCACCTACTTTTATTTTTCAAATTTGTACTATTTAACTGAAAATCTGCTCTGAATTGAAAAATAATGAATCCAATAACATTATCTTTTTTTACTGTTTCATTATAGTGAGCAGGTTGATTTAGTGAGATTTTGATTAAAATGTTTTGTCTTTATTCTTTTGTATTTTAGAAAAATGAAAATGTCTTCTAGTTTTGTATTGAAAAATGTTTTGCTGAGAATAATTTTTTCCTTCAAAAATGTGTTATGATAATTTTTTCTTCAAAAATGTATTGTTGATATTATTTTTCATTCTAAACTGTATATTTTTCTATAAATGTATATTTTTATATATGTATTTCTATAAAAGTGTATTTGCATGCTTTCATAATGTTTTGGGGTTAAGTATTTGCCCATAGCTGGGACCCTAACAGGTGCTACCACTCCAGGTCAGGGTGGACCTGTGAACAACAGCAATTCAGAGGTGGTTTAATGCTCCTCACAACGTCCCAATCAGAGGCCTTGCTGCCGGATGCAGTTTACCATCACACCCAAAACCACTAATAAAAGTATCACTTTCTCTCAGTCAGTGCTGCCACTGGCTGAGAGAAAGTGATAAAATATTTGTGTGTAGAAAAATCATACAATTGAATGTTAACAACACATTTTTATGAAATACCTTATGACTTTGATTATTACTTTACATTTGTGTTAATATTGATTATTACTTATCTATTCTGTCCGTATATGTGAGATGTAATTGCTTATTCACAGGAAAATTGAGGGTACATTTCAAAAGTTTTAAATCTTAAATTTCTGTATTGTACCATTCAGCCAATACATTAAAAGAATATTTACTAATCATAAATGGAGATGCTGTGAAGTTAAAATGTCTATAAAAGGCAGTCATGTTACATTCCTCAAGTAATCTTTTCCAATTTCCCTGTAGAAACAATTAGATCAACTACCAGCCATCAAACGATAAAATTGACATTTTTACAAGAAAGTGTCCTTCCTCATCATTCTGGCATCAATGACATCGAGATATATTAATTTTGATTTTTTTTTACATTTATTGTTCAGTTGATCCAATAACTGACACTGGAAAAACATATGAACTTTTGAAAATTCAAATGGAAAAAGCTTTGAATATTTTAGAAAAGAAAAATAAATAAATAAATTTGTTTTTATTTCCTAGGTTAGATAAAATGCAAAACAATAGGCATTAGTAATCTAAAACATAAAACAAACCAGATGACCCTAGATAAATGCTGAAACTAGAAATTAAGGGAATCAGCCCACACTCCACAAGGTGATAACAAATAAAATAAGGGTTGTCTTGCTCGCGTGAATTGTAAAGAAAAATAGATAACAAATATTTAATTCAGAGTCGAAGCCTGAATTAGTGACTCAACGAAGAGACATTTAGGCTTCGTATCTGAAATTAGGTGGATGAAAATTTCTTTGACTTAGTGAAATTGATAACAAAAATAACTTTCTGTCATTAAAGAAAGCTTTAAAATATCTGTGACTGAAAATAGAGATATTGAAAACACATATGCGGAAATTTTTATCTAGGTGACAATGTAAACAATGACCACCTGTGGCCAGTCTGTTTGCTTCAAAGAAAAAGAGAAAATTTCAGTCATACAGGCTTTTATGACAAGTTCAAAGGTTAATAGTGACTGATTAAAAATGATTAGAACCCAAAATTATTTTGTGAGAATGAAAATTGTGTGAGAAAGAAAATTTGCCGTATAAATCCAGCCCAAAAAGGGTTATAGGAAAATGATGTTATAAGACAAGAAGGTATTTCATTGGTCCCGGAAACCAGCACCCGAAAAGTGGGAGACGAACAGCAATTGACATCATGAAAATAAGGCGAATCCCATGGCATAAACCAAAGGCAACCACGAGTAGCAGCTACCACAGCATTCTATTGGCTGCCGAAATGAGTGGTTAGACATCCAGCGTCCATCAGCCCACCCCATGGCATAAGCATAAATATAGAGCCACAAGTGACCAAAGTCAGTTTGAGTTGGAAGTTCCAGTCGGTTCCCAGCCCAGAGATGTAAAGACAGATATAGGTGCCACACCATTGGGCCCCAATCGCAGGGCCCACCGCGTGCCAAAGCTGAAGATATAGAGACAGATAAATGCCATGCCACTGGATGCCAACCGTCGAGAAGCCCGTCGCCAATCGACCAAAATGAGTTAAGGCCAGACAAGAAGTGATTTTGCAGAAAAGGTTTTAAAAATTGCCAGCTAAACAGAAAAGAAAGAGCCAAAGTCGACTAGACTTGCTGCGAACTTAGAACTCCGTTTGGAGCAAAGTGCCGTGGCTAACCAGACCACTTGATAATTACTTGGAAGGAGAGACATTTAAAATCATATACTTTGAATTACTCAAGAGATTTCCGTTCCACTACCAGCTTAATAGGAGCAGGGTTTGGGAAATATCCGAATGACCATTAAACTACTGTGAATTATTTTCTGTATATAAAGACTTTTTTTTATAACAATTCAGATGTCAGTCCATTTATTTTTGGTGCTACATTTTCTTTTATTATCCAATTTTGTGCACGCTTTCCAGTTCGGTTTGGCTTGGCAGAGAGACAGCTAGTGGAAAACTCACCTGACTGCCATGTGATCAATCAACAAAACAAAACATGGGGCAAGGGAGATCATCGTGAGCTGAGTCAACCTACGACCAGCTATCTGGATTGAAACCAACAACGCTGGCCTGGCTAAATAAATGACAAAAGCTGGATGGATTTTTATTGAATTATATTTTGGTTAAGATTGGGTTAAAATTTAGCTTTCTTTTATTTCATTTGTCCTTGAATCTTAAGAGATTTAAGTTGTTGATTAAATATTAAAATGTAAGGAGTTTATCTCCTTTTTGTATCAATAAAGTTTTATGCTCATGAAAAGTAAAATGGATAAAAATGTAGATATAATTTGTTTGCTTAGTCTATCAATTTAAGAAATATTGTGAACTGGACTGAAACACTTTTTCAATGTTCAGCTGGAAATAATGCACAAATCTGCATCTTTAATGATACCTTTTTTAATTTACAGGTTGGATTGTCATAAACACCTCTTCATATAAGCTGGCTATAAGAATCAAGGAAAAAATAGAATTTACACAAAGTTTTCATTAAATTAAAGCAATCATAATTAAAGCAGTCCATTTATTTTCGGTGCCATATTTCTTTCTTTTTGTTATCCAACTGTGTGCACGCTTTCCTGTTCGATTTAGATTGACAGAGAGAGAGCTAGTGGAAAACACACATGACTGCTTTGTGATCAATCAACACAACATGGGGCAAGGGAGATCATCACGAGCAAAGTCAACCTACGACCAGCAATGTGGATCAAAACCAACAACGACCGGTCTGGCTAAGTGGCACAAGCACTTGATTCTTTGAGATATGAATTTAAGAAAAACTTACATCCACAGACATAAGAAATAAATATATTATGTAATAGGATGTAATAAACAAATAAAAATGAAGAAATAGTTTTTCTCCAGAGTGCATTAACATGTACTGTTTAAGATTTTCATTTTTGAAGATTTTATATCCATATATTTTACAGTAGAATGGTTTCTCTCCAGTGTGTGTTAACATGTGCTATTTGAGTGATGAATTTTGAAAAACTGACATCACATCAACATTTGAAGTGGAATGATTTTAAGGTAAAACTTACTCCACAGATTTTGCAGTGGAAAACTTTCACTCCTGTTTGCATGATTTTTTTTTAATTCATGGAAAATGTATTTTCAAATTACAGATTTCAAAGGAAATGGTTTTTCCTATTGTTATTTATTACCATTTAAAAATAAATACAAAACCAAGAATTTCACAAGAATGCCTTTTTCCTCAGAAATATTCATCATGCTTTCAGGAAATCTCAAAGATGGAAATTGAAAAAATAAGTATTAAATTGAGTACTCGAGTAAGAACAACATAGTATATTGGTTTATTAAATAGGTTTATCAAAAAACGTTTCAAGAATTGTCTTAAAGATGCTCGGAAAATCATGAACAATGCACCAAAATGTTGATCTAACATTTTGCAATTTGTGACTTTAAAGGCATTTTAGATCAACTAAAACAAGTGCTGCATACCATTGATTGGCATTCAATTTCTTTATCAATGTTAATTCCTACAGGAAATTCCTATTCCACTTTAAATTTCTACTCACAGTATAGCTCGGCATGCTTGGGTGTAATGAAAGCTTTTATATATATATATATATATATATATTGATTTTCTGCACTATTGTAGGAACTACAACCTTGAAACTTCCTAATATCGTTTCTGATGTCTTTGTCTATGAGTGTATCAAATTTGATTAAAATCGGACCACTCGTTCTATAACAATTTTTTCAATTATCAATATTTATTGGGGGGTACCTCAAAACAAAACCTAGCTAAGATCACTCGCAGATGCTTATAGTACAACTGTGTAAATTTTCAAGAAAATCGATTGAGCCGTTTCGGAATCTATATGTAACAGAAATACACACACAGACAAAGTTCCATTTATAAATAAGTTTAGATATTTGTCTCCACCATATTTGAATTTTCTTCATCTTCCTCAATTCCTATTTCTGATTTGCATTTACCATATTCATCTTTTCATTTAGTAATAATATTAATATAAAATGTTAATTTTGTAATATGTACTAGATATGTAGATTCAGTTCATTTTTATCAACTGTAATCCTCTTTCTCAAGATTTCTTTAAAGCAAAAAATCTATTTGTCATAAAATTAATTTTTGAATGAAATACTAAAAATTTCAATAAAGGTTTTACCTGTTCACAGCTGAACTGGAAATTACTGAAAAACAAAAACCTTCACATATTTTATTATATTATAAAGTCATATTGTCAAAATGTTTTATTATTAAGAGGTAAGACAAAAGAATCTTTTGATTATTTTAATACTTACTTGTACATTCAAAAGTTTGGTTAAAAATCTTTCTTTCATGGTGTCTTGTTCAAAACATCTTTTACGTCAGATAAAAAATACATTGATTTCAAAATTCTTGGAAAAATGAAATAATCGTCAGATGTTATAAAAGCTTTCGGGACACAAATGAATAAAATTATTTTTGAATTTTTCATTTGAAAACTTTTTTGCTAATTCACATATTTAAGAAACACATGTTTTTTCTACAGTGTGATTTTGATTGTGCTTTTTCAAATCAGAGTTAAATGAAAATGCAGATCCACATATTCTACAAGAATATGATTTCTTTCCTGTGTGAATCTGCATGTGCCTTTTCAAGTTAGAATTATTTGAAAATGCTGACCCACAAATTTCACAAAAATATGGTTTCTCTCCCGAGTGAATGCGCATGTGACTTTTCAAGTGAGAATTACATGAAAATGCTGATCCACATATTTCACAAAAACATGGATTCTCTCCAGTGTGAATTCGATTGTGCTTTCTCAAATGAAAATTACTTGAAAATGTTGATCCACATATTTCACAAGAATATGGTTTCTCTCCAGTATGAATTTGTCTGTGTCGTTTCAAAGAAGAATTAGCTGAAAATGCTGATCCACAAATTTCACAAAAATAAGGTTTCGCTCCCGAGTGAATCCGCATGTGCCTTTTCAAGTGAGAATTACATGAAAATGTTGATCCACATATTTCACAAGAATATGGTTTCTCTCCAGTGTGAATTCGGATGTGTGTTTTCAGTTGAAAATTCACAGCAAATGCTGATCCACATATTTCACAAGAATATGGCTTCTCTCCAGTGTGAATTCGATTGTGCTTTTTCAATCCAGAATTACTTGAAAATGATGACCCACATATTTCACAAGAATATGGTTTCTTTCCAGTGTGAATACACATGTGTTCTTTCAGGTGAGAATTTTGTGAAAATGCTGATCCACATATTTCACAAGAATATGGTTTCTCTCCAGTGTGAATTCGACTGTGTTTTTTCAAATCAGTATTCCGTGAAAATGCTGATCCACATATTTCACAAGAATATGGTTTTTCTCCGGTGTGAATATACATGTGCCTTTTCAAGTCAGAATTTTTTGAAAATGCTGATCCACATATTTCACAAGCATATGGTTTCTTTCCAGTGTGAATTTGAATGTGTCTTTTCAATTCAGAATTATATGAAAATGTTGATCCACATATTTCACAAGAATATGGTTTCTTTCCAGTGTGAATTCGCATATGTACTTTCAGGTGAGAATTTTGTGAAAATGCTGATCCGCATATTTCACAAAAATATGGTTTTTCTCCTGTGTGAATCCGCACGTGTTCTTTCAGGTGAGAATTATGTGAAAATGCTGATCCACATATTTCACAACAATATGGTTTCTTTCCAGTGTGAATTTGAATGTGTTTTTTCAGTTCAGAATTATCTGCAAATGTTGATGCACATTTTTTGCAAGAATATGGTTTTGCTCCAGTGTGAATTTGCATGTGTCTCTTCATTTGAAAATTATCTGTAATAAAGAGACAAAATGCTTAAATTTAATATTTAATTAAGAACTTATTACCACTTTTAAAAATAGATTAAAAAAAGGAAACTCAATTTTAATCTGATACTAACCAAAAGAGACTTCATTAAAAATCTATGCATTTTTTCTTCTTGACTGAATTAAAATTTACATCACCTTATTTTTTAAATGAATATATAGAAATAGATTAAATTAAAATATCCATATTATTTAGATGTATTGACCACAAGTTGTGGTATAACAAGCAAAGTTCTGGTGATCATCAACAAAATAGCTTAAGATTTAGAAAAGGATTTAGTAAAAATAAGAAAGTGTTGGTAATCATCAAAAATGTATCTACGGATAAAAGAATCTGGTGAAATTCACACCCTAACAAAAAAATTCAATTTAAATTGAATTTTAAAAAAAAAAGGTTTCTTGAAGCTATATTTTAACATTAATTGAAAGCCAAGAGATTAAATATACTAATTACAGTAAGCAAAATACCCAGGTGTATTTCAAACCAAAATTATATTGATCGGAAAAACTTTCATGTTAAAATTTTTTTTTTTAAATTTAAAACTTTCTGCCATTTTTCATTGATTGTAAGCAGTAGCCAATTCTCAGTTTTAAAAAGTCTTACAAAAATAGAATACATTTCGCCGACACATTATTTTCACCTTATCAGAGGTGACAGCTGAGGATGGGCCAAAAGTATGGAAGATGAACTTAGTATAAAAATTTTATAGATGGATTTTGGTGGACCTCAAACAGACTACCACCATCTTTAAATTTGTTGTTTTGCAATTTTTTATTTTTTTCAGTGCAATCTGATCAATTACACCTTAACTCTCCGACTGACAAAATAAATTTGGAAAAATTTCAATATTTAGACAATTTTAGGTGGTGGCTCTGTATTTTATATAATGTTATAGTAAATTGATCCTCCATTTTGGAACCATTCGCCGGTACGACATTATCACCACCTGTAAATTTGTTGATTATCAATTTTTTGATCCTTTTTTAGTGCAATCTCATCAATTAAACTCTAAACTTTGATTGACAAAGAAGATTTGGAAAAATTTCAATATTTAAACAATTTTAGGAGGGGGCCCTCAGTTTTTCATACAACCTGATAGTAAATCGATCCTGTGCAATTAACTTTTTTGCTTGCGCATATTCAACAATTGAATCCTTTGTGAAAATTTTGAATAAAGCCATTCTTAGAGTTTCTGAGGAAGATGTCATGGTAAGAAATGGAGAAAACTTGAAAAAGTTAAAAACAATAGCAAGGATTTGTCCTAAAAAAAAGCAAAACAAAGCAACCTCAACGCGAGTGATTCCAAAATGGAGGATCGATTTACTATAATGCTGTATGAGAAACTGAGCCCTCACCTAAAATTGTTTAAATATCGAAATTTTTCCAGATTTTTTGGATAATCGGAAATTTATGTAATAATCGATCAGACTGCATTAAAAAAAAAAGAAAAACAACAAATTTAAAGGTGGTGGTGGTGGTAGTTTCAGGTCCGCTCAGATTTTTTTTTTTACATGTAAGGAATAACAACCCTTTAATCATGTGACATTTTAATGATAAATATTGCATACGGCCACCAGTACAAACAAAATACGGGTAATCAACAAGCAGAAAATTAAAATGTTTTAATTATATAACAAAAATGAGCTCCATGTTTTAGCTTTTAGATTTTTTGGTTAGTAAATATACTCGCCACACATTAATTTAAAACATTCTGAGAAATCTCTGAGGAGGAAATTTTTAAGTTTTGAAACTTTTTAGAAATTACTTAATAAAAAAATAATAAAAAGAATCAAAATGAAAACAATTCTTGCAAAACTTCATTACTGAAAAAATGTTTTTTCTATTCAGCTGGCTATGATATCATTTTATGTTTAAAAAAGCAATTGAAAGTTTATCCAAATAAAAAATGGCATAGTTTTATTGCATTTTTGTTTTCCTAATTTGGAGCAGATTTTATAAAAATAGAGAAGGTTTTGAAGAAAAAAAGACAGTTGATTAGCATTCCCTAATGACTCCTGAATTTCATTAAAATTATCTATATGTTGAGACCTAGTCGCATTTTTTGACATTTCTGGAAATTAATTGGTGGTGTAAAGAGAAAATGTTTTTACCAATATTTTCTAAAAATAATGATTTCAAAACTGATTTCATTGAATAAGTCCTGAAACTATCATGAAAATGTGATTATTATTTTATTTTTGCAAGAATTTACAAATTAATGCATCTTTCACAGTCAAAAAATGCATTTGTATAATATTACATTTTGATGTCCTGAACTCTAGAGTCAATTTATACCTCGCACTGACTAGAGAAAAAAAAGATTTTCTACCACTAAATGAACCTGTTAAAAACAATTTAAAAAATACTGTTTGATCTATCCGCTTAATGATAGCATAACATTTTGCCGAGAAAACTTTATTTTTATCTTGTTTGAGGACTTTTCCATCAGACTATGCTGTTTTTACAGTGATTGTTTGGACATACCTACAAGCAGATTTTTACCTCGATTTTGTAAGTGTTAGAAAGGATTAAAAAAAATTTGAAAAATAATTTGATCTTTCCCCTTCATGTAGACATTTTGATGTAAAAATTTAGTTTTTATTAAGTTTGAGACCTTTCTTCCTCATATAGAACATGCTGTTTTTTCAGCGATATAGTGGAGGTCAGTTAGTTAAGTGCCATATGTGATACATGCTTTGTGTGATCATGTCTCTTTCAAGACATGACTGACTGGGCAGAAGATTATCCTGCAGTAGGTTGCCATTGCTTTCTGCAGTAGACTGGTTGCCAGCCAAGGCTACAAAACCCAGTTTGTGCTATAACCCATAACTGGATAAAAAAAAGTATCGTCTGAATAAAAAACAAAAAAGCAAAAAAAAAACAGCCCCAAACCTAATAAGAACAATTTTTTATCCGTCAAGCAATATGTTCGTTATTATTAACAGGTAAGATCAAATCCTTTTTTAAATTATTTTTCAAAAAAAATTTTTAATCCTTCTAAAAACGTTCGAAATTTTAGTAAAAAATCTTAAATTTTGTTAGGTAAATAAATTGATTTTAAACGCATGACGCATTGGGGAATACAAATTAAAATCATTTATTATTTTTTTCAAACATTTTGATAGTACCTCATTTCAGAAGTACAGACAAATACAGTGTTTGAAAATATTAAAACTTTTGTTGCTTTCACTTTTCGTCTAAAATGGCGATTCAATGAAGGACGAGAAAACTCGTCAATGTTTGAAAAAAATGCCTAAGATTTAAAAACGGAAATTCGGTTTTCTTTTTCATTCATATTCGTTTTAGGCTATTATCTTTTCAAATAAAAGAAAAATGGAAGCGAATTTCTTTCATAGAAGAAGACATTTAATAAATTATTTCAAATTCTTTAGTTTTTTGTCTTTTTAGCAAATCCGTGACGTTTCGTCTAACTTACCTTTTTCAGGGCGAATCTAAAAGCTTTTCATAGGAAAACAAACAGGATTAATTATTGCTCTTGTTGTTTGACTTGATATTTCTTTTTCAACATCAAAAATATCTGGTAATCTATAAAATTTTAGATTTTTAAAGAAATTGCAATTAAAAAAAGATGAATTATCTGAAAATAAATCGGATCTAACTTCTGATTAAAACGAATTGTAGAAAACGGTGTAAAAGAAAAATTTGTTCCTTGCTCAAAAATAGTCGAGCTCATTAAATCATTTTATTGGCACAAAAGTGATAACAGCAAAATTACGGGTGAAAAAAACTCTTAAATATCCAATATGTTTTTGACGGTACAAAAACGTATTACGATGTTAAAGGCGAGAAGTTTTTTTTTTATTACTAAAGACCATGATAAATTTTAAATCAAAATATAATACACCAGTCAACTGGTTTTTTGTCCCCTCTTGTCAGAACTGTAAACGGGGAAATAAATTATGAAAAGAAAGTCTGTTGCGGATGACGCGAATGAATGGACAGGGGAAAGAGACACAGCAAAGCAAAGCCCAAGCAAGCAATCTCTTTCTTTACAAAGAGAGGGTCGCCTTGACCTGATGAACAGTGTCTCCAGCACCTTCAGATGGAATAACGAGTGTGCTCTGACCAAAACAGAGAACTAATTCACACTGAAATTCATAGCACAGGTCTGATTTTTTTTGTCAAGTGATCCGGTATAGATGACCCGTATGTAGTTAGAATGATATCACCAGATGAAAATTTTTTGTTAAGTATTTTAGCAGATATATGCTGTTTAATCCTGACATCTAAATGCAGCGTCATTCTATCTGTAGAATTTTCAGGAAATCTGTGATGTTTCCATCTAATCTACCTTTCACTTCTCAGAAAAGTTTGTCATCAAAAAACAAGCAAGATTAAATTACTGCTGTTGGACTTGACTAAAAATATATCTAAGGCTAAAACTAATACAGTCCGTGGTGCCATCCTTCTGATTTGTACAAAATGATTCTTAAAAGAATAAAAGTTGCTGGGGTGAGGGTAACATATCCATTTGTTTGGGATTTAAGAAGACCGCGCAGTGGGTTAGCCTTTTCAGCAAAGTTAGGAATATATGGAGAAAGGTAATTTAGCATACCTAGAAAGCGTTGTAGTTCTCCCTTGTTTTGTGGATTTGGCATTTTCTTTATGTCGCGCACCTTCTCAGGATCTGGTTTGATTCCATTAGGGGTGGTGTATATGTTTCTAAAAAAGATATACTAGATTGCTTTATGAAGCATTTTTTGCTGTTAAAGACGAGCCCCGTTTCGGCTGCTCGAGCCATGAAATTGCGCAATTTTTTGTCGTGTTCCTCATCATTCTGACCAAATACTGCTACATCGTCAGCAATGCTGGCTACAACATCTAGGCCTTCTAGGATTTGGTCCATTTTTGCTTGGAAGATATCTTGTGAGACATTGAGAACAAACGGTAGACGTTTCCAGCATACTCGTCCGAATGGTGTCCTACAGGTTGTCAACAGCTGCGATTCCTAATCCAGGTGGATCGACCAGTATCACGCCTTGGTGTCAAGCTTGCTGAACACTTTTGCAAAGGCTGGGGTTAGTTCCTCCGCTGTTGGTTTGTTTTGAGGCTGGCGTTGAGTTTCTGTGGGTCTATGCATATTCGGAGGGATCCATCTTTCTTTGTGCTATATGCCAAGCTGGAGCACCAGTCTGTGTGCTCCTCAACTTTCCCGAGTACATCTTTTTTGATAAGCCTGTTAATTTCCTCCTTTATTTTGTCCTTCAGATGGATACTGCATTTGCGTGGAGGGTCGATGAAGGGTTCTGCACCTTCCTTTAGTAGGAGTTTGGCAGTCCCACTAAAATTTCCAATTCTATCGAAATAATTGGGGTATTCTGACATCAGTTGGTTGATAGAAGAGACAGGCGCAGTTGAACATTTTTAAGGGTGTCCACATGTATTGTTAGTAGCTTCAGCCTTTCGCATGTTGGGAGCCCTGCGACTGCAGGTCCCGGTACTTCTACCACGTAGAATATTGTATTTGTCCATTCTGAGTCTCTATATTGGCATTGGAAACTGATGGTTCCAAGACATCGAATTCGGTCGCCTCCGTATGAGGTGAATTTTACGTGTGGACAGGGTCGCAGGATGGAATGGGCTTTTTGTGATGTTCCATACATATGTTGGAATGTTCTCAGTGGGAGTGTGTTGCCTGATGCTACGGAATCGATTTTCATGTGAAGAGTTTGGTGTGTTCTGAATTTCAGGTGGGGTAGCCTGATATTCAAGGTCGTGTAGGCTTCATCTCTAGGCTTCTTGGTTATACTGTCCATGTATTTGGCGCTGACAGCGACGAAGTGGAAGTGCTGTAGGTATCCATCTTCGTCACTTTTTGCCCAGTGTCCCTTGCTTCCGTATGCAGAGCACTCATCGTTGTTTACTGGGCATTGTCTGGGCTTGTGGCTTGTATCGCAGTTTCCACACTTCCTGCCTCGGTTAATGCTATATAGCCTTTCTATTTTCGGCATTCCGAGCTGGTTAAGCTGGTCGTTTCCGGCGGTAAGGACTTCATATTTCCGACCCTCGATCAGCACATTGGCTATGCTATAACCCTTCGGTTTGCTATAGAACTCGTTACGGAAGGCATTCTAGGGTGTTGAGAATATGATGAGCTCTATTAGTCTCTGGCACAGCTCCTCAAAGTCGAACTTTTGTGCTAGTGTTCTGGCTCGTGTGATGAAGTCGTCTAATGACTCCGTTTGTTTCTGACGGTATTGCATAAGGTGAAGTTTGTGGATCCTGTAATTGACGTTCACTCTTAGCTGGCTTTCAAAGAAATTCCATAGGTGCTCGGGTGATTTCTTTTGTTCGTCAGTGAGGCCACTGGCATTTAAGCGCCTTAGGCCTTGGTCACCTATACCACGGCAGATTTTTCCGGCTTGTTTTGTTTCGTCCGTAATTTCTTCGTCTTCTATATATAGGTTCAACTTTTGTTTAAACAGCTTCTCTTAAGTCTGGGTCTGACCAGTTCATCGTTGGTAGGAGATGTGCCATAATTAATTATTATTATTATTATTATTATTGACGGTGATTGTTATTTCTTATCTTTTGACAAGAGTTAAACTTTTAAGGTGTATAGCTAACGAGACGATTTAGTGGTCAAAACATGTATTCAGAAAGCCTATTTTTATTTATTCAGAAAGCATAGTCTGGCTATAAATCTAATAAAAGAAAGTTCTATAAAATATTATATACTTGCTGAAAATATGTTAAATTTTTAATTTTACTATTTAGTTAAAAAACAACAAAAAAATTTAAATTTCCAAATGTTACGTTTTAAGCTACATGAATTTTTTGTCACTTTCGGTCGCCATCCAAACGTCATTCACACCTACTATTTGTAAATAAATTATTTGTCAGCTAAGATAGCGCTGACAAGAGGGCTACTGTAGTTAAAAAGACATTTATATTTTAAATTTCCTGGCAGTAAACACTTACTACATGTTTGAAATCAGATAAAGGTAAATTTCAATTATAAAAATCGACTTAAATAACGTGTCAAGGAGGTATATTTTTTTGCAAGATTTTTAAAACAGAAATTTGGCTACTGTTTACATGATGTGTCGATCAATCAACAATGGCGGTAAATTTAAAAAAATATTTTTTTCAGCAGTTAAATTTTTGATTCCGATCAATATAATTTCGGTTTGAACTAAACAAGGGTATTTTGCTTACTGTAATTAGTAAATTTAATCTTTTGGCTTTCAATGAAAGCTAAAACTAAAGCTTCAAGGAAACATATTTATATTTAAAAATTAAATTTACATTGAGGTATCGAAAATGAGCAGTGATTTCATTGGCGGTACCTACAATTATGGGTTAAATTATGGCACAAATTGGGTTTTGTAGCCTTAGCTGGCAACCAGTCTACCGCAGAAAGCAATGGCCACCTACTATGGGATAATCTTCTGCCCAGTCAGTCATGTCTCGAAAGAGACATGATCATCCCAAGCGTGTATCACATATGGCACTTAACTAACTGACCTCCACTATATCGGTGACAAAACAGCATGTTCTATATGAGGAAGAAAGGTCAAACTTAAAACTAACTTTTTACCTCAAAATGTCTACATGAAGGGGAAAGATCAATTTCTTTTTAATCCTTCTTACAAAATCTAGGTAAAAATCTTGTTTTTATTTTCCTTGTAGGTATGTCCAAACAACATAGTCTGATGGAAAAGTCCTCAAACAAGATAAAAATAAAGTTTTCTCGCCAAAATGTTATGCTATCATTAAGCGGATAGATCAAACAAAGTATTTTTTAAATTGTTTTTAACAGGTTCATTTAGTGGTAAAAAATCTTTTTTTCTCTAGTCAGTGCGAGGCATAAATTGACTCTAGAGTTCAGGACATCAAAATGTAATATTACGCAAATGCATTTTTTGACTGTGAAAGACGCATTAATTTGGAAATTCTTGCAAAAATAAGATAATGATCGCATTTTGATGAAAATTTCAGGACTTATTCAATGAAATCAGTTTTGAAATCTTTATTTTTAGAAAATATTGGTAAAAACATTTTCTCTTTACACCACCAATTAATTTCCAGAAATGTCAAAAAATGCGACTAGGTCTCAACATATAGATAATTTTAATGAAATTCAGGAGTCATTAGGGAATGCTAATCAACTGTCTTTTTTTCTTCAAAACCTTCTCTATTTTTATAAAATCTGCTCCAAATTAGGAAAACAAAAATGCAATAAAACTATGCCATTTTTTATTTGGATAAACTTTCAATTGCTTTTTTAAACATAAAATGATATCATAGCCAGCTGAATAGAAAAAACATTTTTTCAGTAATGAAGTTTTGCAAGAATTGTTTTCATTTTGATTCTTTTTATTATTTTTTTATTAAGTAATTTCTAAAAAGTTTCAAAATTTTTTAAATTAATGTGTGGCGAGTATATTTACTAACCAAAAAATCTAAAAGCTAAAACATGGAGCTCATTTTTGTTATATAATTAAAACATTTTAATTTTCTGCTTGTTGATTACCCGTATTTTGTTTGCACTGGTGGCCGTATGCAATATTTATTATTAAAATGTCACATGATTAAAGGGTTGTTATTCCTTACATGTAAAAAAAAATCCGAGCGGACCTGAAACTACCACCACCACTACCTTTAAATTTGTTTTTCTTTCTTTTTTTTAATGCAGTCTTATCGATTATTACATAAAATTTCCGATTATCCAAAAAATCTGGAAAAATTTCGATATTTAAACAATTTTAGGTGAGGGCTCAGTTTCACATACAGCATTATAGTAAATCGATCCTCCATTTTGGAATCACTCGCGTTGAGGTTGCTTTGTTTTGCTTTTTTTAGGACAAATCCTTGCTATTGTTTTTAACTTTTTCAAGTTTTCTCCATTTCTTACCATGACATCTTCCTCAGAAACTCTAAGAATGGCTTTATTCAAAATTTTCACAAAGGATTCAATTGTTGAATATGCGCAAGCAAAAAAGTTAATTGCACAGGATCGATTTACTATCAGGTTGTATGAAAAACTGAGGGCCCCCTCCTAAAATTGTTTAAATATTGAAATTTTTCCAAATCTTCTTTGTCAATCAGAAATTTTGGCGTTTAATTGATGAGATTGCACTAAAAAAGGAACAAAAAATTGATAATCAACAAATTTACGGGTGGTGATAATGTCGTACCGGCGAGTGGTTCCAAAATGGAGGATCGATTTACTATAACGTTTTATAAAAAACAGAGCCCCCACCTAAAATTTTTTAAATAGTGAAATTTTTCCAAATTTATTTTGTCAGTCGGAGAGTTAAGGTGTAATTGATCAGATTGCACTGAAAAAAAAATTGAAAAACAACAAATTGAAAGGTGCTAGTAGTCTGTTTGAGGTCTGCCAAAATCCATGTATAAAATTTTTATACTAAGTTCATCTTCCATACTTTTGGCCCACTACTGTAAATCATCAGCTGATAAGGTTTTGACAGCTTTTTGATAACAAGGGTATCGTAAATTTGTTAATTATAATGTGTCAGTGAGACGTATTCTATTAACTGAAAAGGCTGATCCACAAATTTCACAAAAATAAGGTTTATCTCCTGAGTGAATCCGTATGTGCCTTTTCAAGTGAGAATGACATGAAAATGTTGATCCACATATTTCACAAGAATATGGTTTCTCTCCAGTGTGAATTCGCATGTGTCGTTTCTAATTAGAATTCTTTGAAAATGTTGATCCACACATTTCACAAGAATATGGTTTCTTTCCAGTGTGAATACACGTGTTCTTTCAGTTGAGAATTTTGTGAAAAAGCTGATCCACATATTTCACAAGAATATGGTTTCTCTCCAGTGCGAATTTGATTGTGTCTTTTCAGAGAAGAATTAACTGAAAATGCTGATCCACAAATTTCACAAAAATAAGGTTTCTCTCCCGAGTGAATCCGCACGTGACTTTTCAAGTGAGAATTACATGAAAATGTTGATCCACATATTTCACAAAAATATGGATTAGCAAGCAATTTTCAAATGAAAAATTCAAAAATAATTTTATTCATTTGTGTCCTGAAAGTTTTTATAAATTCTGACGATTATATTATTTTTCCAAAAATTTTGAAATCAATGTATTTTTTATCTGACGTAAAAGATGTTTTGAACAAGACACCAACAAAGAAAGATTTTTAACCAAACTTTTGAATGTACAAGTAAGTATTAAAATAATCAAAAGATTCTTTTGTCTTACCTCTTAATAATAAAACATTTTGACGATATGACTTTATAATATAATAAAATATGTGAAGGTTTTTGTTTTTCAGTAATTTCCAGTTCAGCTGTGAACAGGTAAAACCTTTATTGAACTTTTTAGTATTTCATTCAAAAATTAATTTTATGACGAATAGATTTTTTGCTTTAAAGAAATCTTGAGAAAGAGGATTACAGTTGATAAAAATGAACTGAATCTACATATCTAGTACATATTACAAAATTAACATTTTATATTAATATTATTACTAAATGAAAAGATGAATATGGTAAATGCAAATCAGAAATAGGAATTGAGGAAGATGAAGAAAATTCAAATATAGTGGAGACAAATATCTAAACTTATTTATAAATGGAACTTTGTCTGTGTGTGTTTCTGTTACCTATAGATACCGAAACGGCTCAACTGATTTTCTTGAAAATTTACACAGTTGTACTATAAGCATCAGCAAGTGTTTTTAGCTAGGTTTTGTGTCGAGGTACCCCCCCCCCATAAATATTGATAACTGAAAAAATTGGGTTACAGAACGAGTGGTCCGATTTTAATCAAATTTGATACACTCATAAACAAAGACATAAGAAACGATATTAAGAAGTTTCAAGGTTGCAGTTCTTACAATAGTGCAGAAAATATATATATATATATATATACATATATATATATATACATATATATATATATACATATATATATATATAAAAGCTTTCATTACACCCAAGCAATGCCGAGCTATACTGCGAGTAGAAATATAAAGTGGAATAGGAATTTCCTGTAGGAATTAACATTGATAAAAAAATTGAATGCCAATCAATGGTATGCAGCACTTGTTTTAGTTGATCTGAAATGCCTTTAAAGTAACAAATTACAAAATGTTTGATCAACATTTTGGTGCATTTTTCATGATTTTCAGAGCATCATTAAGACAATTCTTGAAACGTTTTTTGATAAACCTATTTAATAAACCAATATACTATGTTGTTCTTACTCGAGTACTCAATTCAATACTTCTTTTTTCAATTTCCATCTTTGAGATTTCCAGAAAGTATGATGAATATTTATGAGGAAAAAGGCATTCTTGTGAAATTCTTGGTTTTGTATTTATTTTTAAATGGTAATAAATAACAATAGGAAAAACCATTTCCTTTGAAATCTGTAATTTGAAAATACATTTTCCATGAATTAAAAAAAAATCATGCAAACAGGAGTGAAAGTTTTCCACTGCAAAATCTGTGGAGTAAGTTTTACCTTAAAATCATTCCACTCAAATGTTGATGTGATGTCAGTTTTTCAAAATTCATCACTCAAATAGCACATGTTAACACACACTGGAGAGAAACCATTCTACTGTAAAATATGTGGATATAAATCTTCAAAAATGAAAATCTTAAACAGTACATGTTAATGCACACCGGAGAAAAACTATTTCTTTATTTTTATTTGTTTATTACATCCTATTACATAATATATTTATTTCTCATGTCTGTGGATGTAAGTTTTTCTTAAATTCATATCTCAAAGGACAAGTGCTTGTGCCACTTAGTCGGACTGGTCGTTGTTAGTTTTGATCCACATTGCTGGTCGTAGGTTGACTTTGCTCGTGATGATCTCCCTTGCCCCATGTTGTGTTGATTGATCACAAAGCAGTCACGTGAATTTTCCACTAGCTGTCTAATCTAAATTGAACTGGAAAGCGTGCACACAATTGGATAATAAAAAGAAAGAAATATGGCACCGAAAATAAATGATCTGCTTTAATTATGATTGCTTTAATTTAATGAAAACTTTGTGTAAATTCTATTTTTTTCCTTGATTCTTATAGCCAGCCTATATGAAGAGGTGTTTATGACAATCCAACCTGTAAATTAAAAAAGGTATCAGTAAACATGCAGATTTGTGTATTATTTCCAGCTGAACATTGAAAGACTGTTTCAATCCAGTTCACAATATTTCTTAAATTGATAGACTAAGCAAACAAATTATATCTACATTTTTATACATTTTACTTTTCATGAGCATAAAACGTTATTAATGAAAAAAGGAGATAAACTCTTACACTTTAATATTTAATTAACAACTTAAATCTCTTAAGATTCAAAGACAAATGAAATCAAATTTTCACCCAATGGTAGCCAAAATATAATTCAATAAAAATCCATCCAGCTTTTGTTATTTATTTAGCCAGGCCAGTCATTGTTGGTTTCAATCCAGATAGCTGGTCGTAGGTTGACTCAACTCACGATGATCTCCCTTGCCCAATGTGGGTCCTATGGTTGGGCACCTATCTCTGTCGATACGTTCTGGCAATTTTTAAAACCTTGTCTGCAAAATCACTTCTTATCTGGCCTTAACTCTTTTCGGTCGATTGGCGACGAGCTTCTTTACGGTTGGCACCCAGTGGCATGGCATTTATATGACTCTATATCTTCAGCTTTGGCACGCGGTGAGCCCTACGGTTGGTGTCCAATGGTGTGGCACCTATCTCTGTCTTTACATCTCTGGGCTGGGAACCGACTGGAACTTCCAACTCAAACTGACTTTGGTCACTTGGGGCTCTGTATTTATGCTTATGACATGGGGTGGGCTGATGGACGCTGGATGTCTAACCACTCATTTTGGCAGCCAATAGAATACTGTGGTAGCTGCTGCTCGTGGTTGCCTTTGGTTTATGCCATGGGATTTGCCTTATTTTCAATTGCTGGTTGTCTCCCACTTTTCGGGTGCTGGTTTCCGGGACCAATGAGATACCTTCTTGTCTTATAACATCATTTTCCTATAACCCTTTTTGGGCTGGATTTATACGGCGAATTTTCTTTCTCACACAATTTTCATTCTCACAAAATAATTTTGGGTTCTAATCATTTTTAATCAATCACTATTAACCTTTGAACTTGTCATTTGAAATTTTCTTTTTTTCTTTGAAGCAAACAGACTGGCCACAGGTGGTCATTGTTTACATTGTCACCTAGATAAAAATTTCCGCATATGTGTTTTCAATATCTCTATTTTCAGTCACAGATATTTTAAAGCTTTCTTTAATGACAGAAAGTTATTTTTGTTATCAATTTCACTAAGTCAAAGAAATTTTCGTCCAATAATTTCAGATGCGAAGCCTAAATGACTCTTCGTTGAGTCACTAATCTAGTCTTCAACTCTGAATTAGATATATGTTATCTATTTTTCTTTACAATTCACGCGAGCAAGACAATCCTTATTTTACTTGTTATCACCTTGTGGAGTGTGGGCTGATTCCCTTAATTTCTAGTTTCAGCATTTATCTAGGGTCATCTGGTTTGTTTTATGTTTTAGATTACTAATGCCTATTGTTTTGCGTTTTATCTAACCGTGGAATTAAAAACAAATTTATTTATTTTTCTCCTTTCTTTCTTTCTTTCTCAGGTTTAGAATAACTGAAAAAAAAAAAAACTTGTTATCTTTTGTTTCTGTTACCTTTGCTCATATTCAAAGAATTAAAAATTCTTCTCAGTACGTTTCCATCCCATGTAAAATAATAATTTCTGTTAAAAATTTTTCCAATTATAATTAATATTCAATAAATAAAATTAATTACTTCCGTTCCACTAACTATTGTAACATGCTCACACTCACATAGAAAAACATTTCCACTGTGAATTCTGTCGACATAAGTTTAAATGCAATTCATATCTCCGAAAACACACTTTAGCACACACTGTGAAATCTGTGGACGTAAATTTATGGAAAATTTGAATCTCAAGCAACATGTTGATACACAGGAAACAAAATGTCTACTATGAAATCCATAGATGTCATTTCCATGTATCTTTACTCATTTTTTAAAATTTGTCAACTTTATGGCAAGATATAAAATTTTGTGATGGAGTTTTAACTGTGTTACAAGGGTTTTACTGAGTTTAGCCAAATGAAAAATGGCAGATTTTGATATTTTCCATTATATGTTAACATTTTCATTTCTACCAATATTGTCAATTTGTATATCTTTAGAAATGCTGATTAATGTTCACATAAGAATTGTGATCATAAAATGAACAGAATTTGTGGTTAAGTGATGACAAAGTCTGTGGAAAATTAACTCATTCTTGGTTTTGCATGCATTTTTATTATGCAACAAATAGACATTTTATGAAAAACTAACTTAATGAAAATAATTCTTCTTGGAGTACATGTTGAAATAAACAAAATACAAAATTGTGGATACAAAAACCTCAAAGTATTTGTGATGACCACTCTTAATTTTATATTTATTTAAGGTAATTTTAGAAATTATTCTCTTGTTTAAAATATTCAAAGCTTTTTCCATTTGAATTTTCATTGGATCAACTGAACAATAAATGTAAAAAAAAATCAAAATTAATATATCTCGATGTCATTGATGCCAGAATGATGAGGAAGGTCACTTTCTTGTAAAAATGTCAATTTTATCGTTTGATGGCTGGTAGTTGATCTAATTGTTTCTACAGGGAAATTGGAAAAGATTACTTGAGGAATGTAACATGACTGCCTTTTATAGACATTTTAACTTCACAGCATCTCCATTTATGATTAGTAAATATTCTTTTAATGTATTGGCTGAATGGTACAATACAGAAATTTAAAAGATTTAAAACTTTTGAAATGTACCCTCAATTTCCTGTGAATAAGCAATTACATCTCACATATACGGACAGAATAGATAAGTAATAATCAATATTAACACAAATGTAAAGTAATAATCAAAGTCATAATGTATTTCATAAAAATGTGCTGTTAACATTCAATTGTATGATTTTTATTTTATTTTTATTTTATCACTTTCTCTCAGCCAGTGGCAGCACTGACTGAGAGAAAGTGATACTTTTATTAGTGGTTTTGGGTGTGATGGTAAACTGCATCCGGCAGCAAGGCCTCTGATTGAGACGTTGTGAGGAGCATTAAACCACCTCTGAATTGCTGTTGTTCACAGGTCCACCCTGACCTGGACTGGTAGCACCTGTTAGGGTCCCAGCTATGGGCAAATACTTAACCCCAAAACATTATGAAAGCATGCAAATACACTTTTATAGAAATACATATATAAAAATATACATTTATAGAAAAATATACAGTTTAGAATGAAAAATAATATCAACAATACATTTTTGAAGAAAAAATTATCATAACACATTTTTGAAGGAAAAAATTATTCTCAGCAAAACATTTTTCAATACAAAACTAGAAGACATTTTCATTGTTCTAAAATACAAAAGAATAAAGACAAAACATTTTAATCAAAATCTCACTAAATCAACCTGCTCACTATAATGAAAGAGTAAAAAAAGATAATGTTATTGGATTCATTATTTTTCAATTCAGAGCAGATTTTCAGTTAAATAGTACAAATTTGAAAAATAAAAGTAGGTGATTTACAATCTCCAAGGACTCCTACTTTTAACAAAAAAATAATTAAGATTCTGTGCAAAATTTCATGAAGTTAAGCGGGTAACATATTTAAAGCAAAAATTGTTTTACCAAAATTTTTTCAAAAAGCATGTCAAAAATAATTTCATTCACTTGTGAATAAGTCTGGAAAATTTCATTAAAATTGGGCAATTATTTGATTTTTACAAGTCAATGTTAAAACTTAGTCACAGCGTTCACGTAAACAAAACAAAATTTTAACTAAAATGTTAAATGTGTCAGAAAGGATTAACAAATTTCAAAAAATAATTAAAAAATATTTTGGTCTTTCATCTTAATATCAACAGGATTTTGATGATAAAACTTTATTTTCGTTAAGTTTGTGGCCTTTTTCATGATGCTATGCTGTTTTTCCCATGAAATAGTGAAGGTACCTACATTCTACATTGTTATCTATATTTATAAAAGTGATGAGGATGGACATTGTGTAATTATTTGCTACGTAAATTCATCATATGGTTTTTATTCTTATTATTCCTTAAACTGCCTGAGTGAAACCAGGCTAAACTGCTATTTGTCTGTGCTTCTGAGATAAGGTACACCTCTCATGAACGCTTTCAAGGGACCAAACAAGTGAAAGTCTGAAGGGGCAAGTTCTGGGCTGTAAGAAAGATGAAGAAGCAGTTCCCAGCCCAGGTCATTGATGGTCTGCACCCTTTGGACTGCTGTGAAGGGCTGGCAGCTGACCTTTGAGTAGGCAAGGTCATCATGGACAGTTTTGTGTCCTGTCTCAACAGATAGGCTCAAAGTCCTTGCCATTTCATCCACTGTCACCCTTCTGTCAGGCTGAATGAGGTCATTGATTTGATCACCTCAGGAGACCTCACTTCTGTGGGCCTCCCAGGCCTGTGTTCATCCTCAACACTGCTCCATCCTTCTTTAAACAATTTAATCCACTTGTAGAGATTTTTTTGGCTGAAACATGTGACACCATACATAGTTGACATTCTCCTATGAATTTCAACTGGTTTGCATCCTTCAGCAACCAAAAACCTTATAACTGACCTCTGTTCAATCCTGGAGTATGCTTCTTGGTTAGCCATCTTTGTTAATCTCCAAAACTCTCAAAGTTTTTTTTTTTGTCTCTGCAAAAAATTTGAATCCCTTTGAAAAAGAAGTAAAGGAAAAAAATAAAAAAAGTAAGCTTCTATCTGTATTAGAAGTCCTCATACCAAAAATTTCACCTTATTTATTGATTTACCCTCGTAATTTTTTTCTTCAAAAATTCATTATGGCAATAATTTTATAACTTTTCCCATCCAAAATGTCTTGCTAGTAATATTTTCTTTTCAAAAATATATTTTGGTAATATTTTTTCTTCAAAAATGTATATTTTTTTCTCTAGAAGTCTTTTTTAGTGTATATATATGTATAAAGGTCTATTTTGTGTAAATGGATCTGAGTCTGAGTTTTGTTTAATGGCATATCAACACATCTGTGGGTTATTTAATGCCCAAAAGGTGGGACTTTAAGGTTTTGTTGATTTTTTAAATGTTTTTTTATTGTGAGAAGGTAGATTTAGTCAGACTTTGATGAAATGTTTTTGTTTTTATTCTATTTTATTTTAGAAAACTAAAAATGTCTTCTAGTTTTGTATTCAAAAATGTTTTGCTAATAATTTTTTCCTTAAAAAATGTGTTACGGCAATAATATTTTTTTAAATGTATTTTTGGTAATATTTTACCTTTAAAAATGTATATTTTTCTATAAAAGTGTAATTTTTTTTACTTTTAATGTGTTTTAACCCAAGTTTGGTGGTTGACTATTTGCCCATAGCTGGGACCCTAACAGGTGGTGCCACTCCAGGTCAGGGTGGACCTGGGAAGAACAGCAATTAAGAGGTGGTTCCCTGCTCCTCACAACCTCCCAATTAGAAGTCTTGCTGGATGCAGTTTACCATCATGCCCAGGACCATGAATAAAAGAGTATTTAAATCTGAACATTTTATTCTGACTTAAATCAGTTGTAGACTGCAAATTGGATTTAATATGATCATCAGATGAGGTAAGGTGCATGGATTGTTTTTCAGATACTTACACTCACTGAGTGCAGAGCAGAAGAATGTAACCTCACAACCGCATCCAGTATAGAGAACAACAAAACCGGAGAGATGGTTATTCAAACAATGACCCCAGAGATGAGTTGGTTATTATGTCACATACTGCAGATGTAGAAGGCCAGGGATATATGCTAGACTTGAAGTGTGGGGTAAAAACTAGTGCTGCATACCACAGACTGGCTGAGAGAAAGTGATAAAATATTGGTGTGAAGAAATATTGTACAATTCAATGTTAACAACACATTTTTATGACATATGTTATGATCTTGATTATTACTTTACTATTGTGTTAATATACGTATGAGATGCAATTGAATATTCATGAAAAAGTGTAGGCACATTTAAAAAGGTTTAAATCATTTAAATGTCTTTATTATTTTGTAACATTTAGCAGATACTCTCCTTAAAAAGAATATTTACTAATCATGACCGGAAAAGCTTAGTACAATTCATCAACCTTGAATATTTTAAGAAGAATTTTGATATTTTTTATGTGCATGTGTGTGTATATGTGTTAAGCATTCCAATTTTTTTTTTTGTGGTTTACGTTCAATTCCCAAATTGCTGATTTGCATATTTTGGACAGTTTCATAGATGAATTTTGGGAAAACTTATGACTACAGATTTCACAACAACCCAAGGATGAATTAGTCAATATGTCACATACTGCAGATGTAGAAGGCCAGGGATATATGCTAGACTTGAAGTGTGGGGTAAAAACTAGTGCTGCATACCACAGACTGGCTGAGAGAAAGTGATAAAATATTGGTGTGAAGAAATATTGTACAATTCAATGTTAACAACACATTTTTATGACATATGTTATGACCTTGATTATTACTTTACTATTGCGTTATTATTGATTATTGCTTAAATATTGTGTCAGTATATGTATGAGATGTAATCGCTCATTCATAAAAACTTGCAGGTACATTTGAAAAGATTTAAATCTTTTAAATTTCTATTATTTTGTACCATTTAGCCAATACTGTCATGAAAAGAATATTTACTAATCATAAATGGAAAAGCTGTGAAGATGAAAATTCTATAAAAAAGGCGATCACGTTATATTCCTCAAGTAATCTTTTCAGATTTGTACCCTGTAGAAACAATTAGATCAACTACCAGCCATCAAACGATAGAATTGACATTTTTACAAGAAAGTGTCATTCCTCATCATTCTGGCATCAATGTCATCTAGATATATTAATTTTAAATTATTTTGACAATTATTGTTCAGTTGATCCAATATCTGACACTGGAAAAACTTATAAACTTTTTAAAATTGAGATAGAAGCTACAAATGTTTTAGGTAAAGAATAATTTTTTAAAATAACCTAAAATTAAGATACTTTTAAGGCTGGTCATCACAAAGACTTTGAGGATTTTGTATCAAAAAGTTTGTTTTTTTATTTAAACATGTACTCCAACAAGAATTATTTTCAATATGTCAGTTTTTCATAAAAAGTCTATTTGTTGCATAATAAAAATGAATTTTTTCATCATTTAACCACAAATTCTGTTCATTTTATGATCACAATTCTTATGTGAACATTAATCAGCATTTCTAAAGATATACAACTTGACCATATTGGGAGATATAAAAATGTTAACATATAATGGTAAACATCAAAATCTTTATACATATCTTGTTTTAAAGTTGACAAATTTAAAATAAATAAAGATACTGTGACACTACTTTTCATTGGTCGTTGATGACGTTGATTCAGCAGCCGGTGCTTGGGTTGATCTTTCCAATGGTGATCTCGCTTGCACACGTGAAATTTGATCTAAAGGAAGTTACATTGAATTCTTGCTACATGGGAATGTACTTTAGTTAATTTTGCATCATTTTCAGTTCTAATGGAGTCTAACATGTGTCATCTAAGATGGAAATTTAATGACAAAATAACTATAATTTCAGAATGCATTGATTACTTGTCAATGTGTTAACAATATACAGGGTTATAAAACAGTTTTGTAATTTTTTTTTCTCATAGCTGGTCTGAAAATTCACCTTTATACTATATGTTTATAAACAAATATAAATAATTTGTAAATTTAAATGGATCAACTAAATTTGAATTAAAAAAATTAAGGCCAAAATCCTTAAAGATATACAATATTAACATATTGGCAGATACAAAAATGTTAACATATAATGGTAAACATCAAAATCTGGCATTTTTCATTTGACTTAACTAAGTAAAACCTTTGTAACACAAGCCACAGTTAAATATCCATCAGAAAACTTTATGCCTATCTTGCCTTAAAGTTGACAAATTTAAAAACATAAATAAAGATAATGTGATGTTACCCTTCGTTGGTCATTGATGGCGTTGATTCAGCAGCTGGTCCTCGGGTTGATTTTAACAATGGTGATCTCCCTTGCACATGTGAAATTTGATCTCAAGTAAGTTACGTTGAATTCTCGCTACATTTTCTCTCTGCCAAGTCAAACCAAGCTGGATGCACGCACAACTGGGTAAATGGAAACGGCACCAAAATTAAATTTGAATGACGCCTGAATAAGTTGTAGAAAGTCTTTATGTACAAAAGAAAATTAGAGAAAACAATCACCAATCATCCTTTTCCCAAACCCTGTTCCTACCAATCTAGCAATGGAATGAAAGTTTCGACCAATTTCTCTAAATAGTAATTTGCGAAGCATTTTTCTTCCTATTATTTATTCAAGTTTCTGGTTGGCAATATCACTTCACCTCTGGTCAGAGTTTTAAGTTAGTGGTGATTTAAAATGACTTTGTTTCACTTCACACCGAAGCTTTACAGAAACTGACAAAGAACTGCCTTTGAATATGGTGGGTAAGGCTGGCAATGGTGGTAAATCGACTTTGTTTCCATACACTGCTAGAAATTCAAACTGGTTCTCGGACCCGAAATGCAATTCAGTTTAGTTGGTCGGTTCAACACTTCATCTGCAAAATTACTTCCGGTTTGTCTTTAACTCTTGTTAGTTGGTTGTTTGACTTTAACTCAGTTGTAACTGTTTGACTTTTCATCTGTTTTGTTGGCAGCAGGCTTCCCGATGGTTGGCACCCAGTGGCATGGTGTCTGTCGCTTTACATCTTCAGCTAGGAACTTTATGGGAGGCTGCCGGCCCTGTAGTGGGTGCCTGATGGCTTGGCAGCTATCTCTCTCATTAGATCTCAAAGCCGAGAGCCAGTGTGACTGTTACTGCTTTTGGTCACTCGGGGCTCTGTATTTATGCTTGTCCATGCTTTACTGGTGTGGGGCCAATGGTTACCAAGGTTGCTCATGTAAATCTAGTTGCTGGATCTTGCGGCCAATGAAATCACTCTCACTCCCAACTTTGGGGCAGAGTAACATCAGCTCTATCTTCTTCCCTTAAATTCAGCCAAATGGGCAAAGATATTTTCATGATGTCACTTCTTTCTATCTTCTCTTTAATCCAACCAATGAAATAATTTTCTCTTTGCTCGCTTTGGGCAGAAATTTTATGCCGTCAATTTCCTTCTCAAGGAAATCACAATTTAGTCATTCTCATAATTGTCATTTTCTCTCTGTCAACAAATCAACTTAACATTTGCACTTAATTGATTTCCCCAATATGCAAAATTTCCCTCTTTTATCTTTTGCCTATTGTTTGTAATAACCATTCGACTTCCCATAGGAGTGTTTTGGCTGGCTGAGAGAAAATGATGAAATATTGGCCTAAATAAAATTGCATATAAAATATATCATAGAAATGTGTTGCTATGTTCTTTATTATTACTTTATTATTATCCTTACCACATGCACTGGAGCTCTCTTCCTTTGGCAAATCATCATTTGTTAATTTAAAGGCATTTCAGGTCAGCTAAAAACAAGTGCTGCATATATATATATATATATATATATATATATATATATATGTATGCATATTATAATTATTACTTTCAATTTCGTTAACAACGTAAATTCCTGCAGGAAATTCCTCTTCAACTTTTATTTCTATATTTGTCTCCTCCATATTTGAATTTTCTCCATTTTTCTCCCTTCCTAGTTCTGACCTGCATTCACCATACTCATCTTTGCATTTAGTAATAATACTAGTATCAAAAGTTCATCTTGTAATATGCACTAGATTTGAGTGTAATGATTTTAAGGTAAAACTCACTCCACAGATTTTGCAGTGGAAAACTTTCCCTCCTGTTTGAGATTGCATGATTTTTCTTAAGATTTGAATTTATGGATAATGTATTTTCAAATTACAGATTTCAAAGGAAATGGTTTTTCCTATTATGTTATTTATTACCATTTAAAAATAAATACAAAACCAAGAATTTCACAAGATAAGAATGCCTTTTCCTCATAAATATTCACCATGTTTTCTGAAACTGTCATAGACGGAAACTGAAAAATAAGAATTAAATTGAGTACTGGTGTAAGAACAACATATTATGAAATTGGTTTATAAAATAACATTTCAAGAATTGTTTTGAAAATGCTCTAAAAATCATGAAAAATGCACCAAAATGTTGATCAAACATTTTGTAATTTGTTACTTTAAAGGCATTTTCGATCAACTAAAACAAGTGCTGCATACCATTGATTGGCATTCAATTTCTTTATCAACGTTAATTCCTGCAGGAAATTCCTATTCCACTTTATATTTCTATATTTGTCTCCACCGTATTTGAATTTTCTTCATCTTCCTCCCTTCCTATTTCCGATTTGCATTCACTATACTCATCTTTTCATTTAGTAATTATACTAATATAAAAAGTTAATTTTGTAATATGTACTAGATATGTAGATTCAGTCCATTACTATCAACTGTAATCCTCACTTTGATTCAATGCTTTTCTCAAGGTTTTTTTTAATCAAAAAATCTATTCATTACCAAATTAATTCATTAATGAGTGAAATAGCAAATATTTCAATAAAGGTTGATTTAGAAATCATTGAAAAGAAAAAAAAATTAAAAACTTTCACACATTTATTATAAAGTTATATCATCAGAACGTTTTTATATTATGGTGTTAGACAAAAAGATCTTTCGATTATTTTATTAAAATACTTAATCATTTCTCGTGCATTCAAAAATTTTTTGGTGTCTTGTTAAAAACATCTTTTATGTCAGCTAAAATATACATTGATTTCAAAATTCTTAGAAAAATTAAATTGTTGTCAGATTTTGAACACAAATGAACAAAATTATTATTGAATTTTTTATTAGAAATTTTTTGCTAATTCATATATTTAATGAACACCTGTTTTTCTCCAGTGTGAATTCGATTATGCCTTTTCAAATAAGAGTTGCATGAAAATGCAGATCCACATATTTCACAAGAATATGGTTTCTCCCCAGTGTGAATAAGAACGTGCTTTTTCAAGTGAGAATTATTTGAAAATGCTGATCCACATATTTCACAAGAATATGGTTTCTCTCCAGTGTGAATTCGCATGTGCCTATTCAAGTGAGAATTTTGTGAAAATGTTGATCCACATATTTCACAAGTATATAGTTTTTCTCCAGTGTGAATTCGCATGTGGGTTTTCAAATGAGAATTAATTGAAAATGCAGATCCACATATTTCACAAGAATATGGTTTCTCTCCAGTGTGAATTCGCATGTGCCTTTTCAAGTGAGAATTTCGTGAAAATGTTGATCCACATATTTCACAGGAATATGGTTCTTCGCCAGTGTGAATTCGCATGTGTCTTTTCAAATGAGAATTTTGTGAAAATGCAGATCCACATATTTCACAAGAATATGGTTTCTCCCCAGTGTGAATTTGAATGTGCTTTTTCAAGTGAGAATTATTTGAAAATGCTGATCCACATATTTCACAAGAATATGGTTTCTCCCCAGTGTGAATTTGAATGTGCTTTTTCAAGTGGGCATTTTGTGAAAATGCTGATCCACATATTTCACAAGTATATTGTTTCTCTCCAGTGTGAATTTGAATGTGTGATTTCAATTGAGAATTACTTGAAAATGTTGATCCACATATTCCACAAGAATAAGGTTTCTCTCCAGTGTGAATTCGCATGTGCCTTTTTACGTGAGAATGTTGTGAAAATGCTGATCCACATATTTCACAAGAATATGGTTTCTCTCCAGTGTGAATTCGATTGTGATTTTTCAAATCAGTATTACGTGGAAATACTGATTCACATATTTCACACATATATGGTTTCTCTCCCGTGTGAATACGCATGTGCCTTTTCAAGTCAGAATTATTCGAAAATGTTGATCCACATATTTCACAAGAATATGGTTTCTCTCCAGTGTGAATTCGCATGTGCTTTTTCAAATAAGAATTTTGTGAAAATGTTGATCCACATATTTCACAAGTATATGGTTTCTCTCCAGTGTGAATTCGCATGTGGCATTTCAAGTACGTATTACTTGAAAATGCTGATCCACATATTTCACAAGAATAGGGTTTCTCCCCAGTGTGGATTCGATTATGCTTCTTCAAATCAGTATTTTGTGAAAATGCTGAACCACATATTTCACAAGAATATGGTTTCTCTCCTGTGTGAATTCGCATGTGTCTTTTTAAGTACGTATTACTTGAAAATGCTGATCCACATATTTCGCAAGAATGGGGTTTCTTTCCAGTGTGAATGCAAATGTGTTTTTTCAGTTCAGAATTATCTGCAAATCTTGATGCACATTTTCCACATGAAAATGCTTTTTCTCCAGTGTTAAATCGCATATGTCTTTTCATTTGAGGATTATCTGAAAAATGAAAAAATGCTTAAATTTAATATTTAATTAACAACAGTTATTAACTCTTTTAATAATAGATTGAAAAAAGGAATTTAAAGTTTCATCATGCAAATGGAAATGAGTTCCACAAACGGAATAATTTAGATGTACGGAGAAAAGGATTTAGTAAAAGAAAGAAAGTGCTGGTGATCATCAACAAAATTCACTAAAATTTACATGTACTGAGAAATGTATTTCGAAAAGAAAGTGTTGGTGATCATCAAAAATATATTTCTTTATATGGATAAAAGAATCTGGTGAAATTCATACCCAAACAAAAAGAAATTGTTTTTAAAAAAATATGAAAATAATAATAAAACCCCTTCATTTTCCCTGCAGTCACCAAGTGTTTGAATGTAAATTAATACCAAAATTTAATATTGGATTTTCAGTTTGTGAGCATATAGTTTTAAACTCCCAGAACAGTTGCTAGTCATTTTAAAAATGCTGTTAAACTTTCAGAACTGAGTCATAAAGCAAAACATGCTGACATATTTAAAATGGAAATTATATAAATTAGAATGTGAACTTTATTAAATTTTGAATTCATGATGTTACTTATTAATCGAATACAGAGTGACTAGAAGAAATTTGCAAGATGTTTAAAACTTTATAAATCATTGTAATTAACAAAGAAAAAATAAAACAATACTTGAAAAAATTCATTATTCACCAAAAAAAATTATGCTTCTGAATATGATAACCTTAATATATATATCATTTATACGTTTAAAATTTTCTTGGAAAATTGGTTAAATGCAGGACACATTGGGGAAAGTAAATCATCTATTATTTTTTTCAAACATTTTGTCTTTGTTTGTAAACATCTGCATTTAATAGTACAATAAAAAATTCAGTAAAACTATGATATTATTTAATTAGATAAGCATTTTATTGTTTCAATAAATAATATTAATTAAAGACATATTCTGAACAAAAAATATTTTTTCAGTTATAAAGAAATTTTAAAAGAATTCTTTTTTTAAATATAATAATTTACAAAGTTTTAAACATTATTTTAAAAATATTTAACAGACTTGTAGACATTAGGTTGTTAAATTATCAAGTGAAGACTATATGTACTAATTGAAAATTCAAGAATTTAATATAAAACTTCGAGCTATCATATTTTAAAAATAATTTTTGAATTGATTTTTTTGTATGGTAATTTCTGTGTACATTAAGAGCTTATGTGTTTCACAGTTTCTTCCTCTTGAAGTAAAGAGAATTGGACAGTTTTATCAATTCTGGTTGCCACACACTTATTTCACACCTGTCATCACAAAAACTTTTCAATTTTCAATTAGTAAATATAATATTCATTTACGAAGTTAAAAACCTAATGACAACAAATCTTTGAAGTATTTTAAAAATATTTTTGAATTTTTATAAATTATTATAAATAAAAGGAGAAAACAATTCTTTTAAAATTTAATTATTAGTTGAAACAAATTTTATTTTTCAGACTATAATGTCTTTAATTCATATCATTTATTGAAGCAATTAAAAGTTTATCAAATAAAATAATGTCAGAGATTAATTGCATTTTTTCTTTTCCTTTTTCGGAGCAGATTTAAAAAATAAAGGAAAAATTAAATACCACCACTTATTTTCAGGATATAAATTTTAAATTGAATTCAAAAAAAGGAGAAAATTTTTCTTGAAAATTTATTTTAGTTTTAGTTGTAAGCTAAGTGATTAAATTTAAAATTTCCTGCAAGCAAAATACTCTGATGTGTTTTAAAAAAGAAATTATATTAATTGGAATATAAAATTTTAAGATGTTTAATTTTGAAATGTTTCAGCCATTTTGAAATGTATCAGACTGATCAACAGATTTATAAACAAAAGCTAATTTCAAATTTTAAAATTCTTGCAAAAATAAAATATACATCTGTGACACATTATTTTTATAAAATTAGTAAATTTCATATTAATTTGATCTGATTTACACAATTATTTCTCATTTATAGCATGAAATTTAGAATAAAGCTTTTTTTAAACATACAGTTGACTTTTCTAACCTATCCATTGTAACTGAAATGTGTTGACAGTTCAAGATAAGGTAAGCATACGGTGATCACAATTGCCATAATTGGACAAACTTTTTTCTGGTAAATGAGAATGATCCTGAAATAAAGGCCCTAAAAATTACCATACAAAAGAACAAACAAAAAACTAACTTCAAAAACACACAAAAAAAATTGAAAATTATTTAAAAAATACGATGTCTGAATTAGTTGTATTAAGCTTTTTAATTTTTAAGTAGTAAGTAGTTTTCACTATGCACCCTGCCAGCCTGATGTCTACAGAAAATGGAAATATTTAAAAAATAATTTTGAAACTTTATAAATTATTATAATTAAAAAAACAAAAATAAATAAATTCTTTTAAAATTTCTTTCTTCATGGAAAAATTTTTATTACTTCAAAATATAATGTCCTTAATTTTTGTTATTTATTAAAGCAATTAGAAGCTTACATAATTAGATAATGTCATAGTTTTAAAGCATTTTGTATTTTACTTTTTGGAAAAAGGCCTAAATAATTTTGAAAAATAATACATGACATTCCCCAATGAGTCCTTTGTTTAACTAATAACACCATTTTTGCGTACAGAATTTTTTGAAAGTTCATGAATTTACATGCAGGTGGGGTAACAAATGTTGAAAAAAACATATTTTTACCAACATTTTTTAAAAAATAATGATTTTAAAAATTTAATTCATCTGTAAATAAGTCCCGAAGTTTTCATTAAAATTTGTGTTTTCTGCACGAATTTCCAATTAAGGTGTTTGTCACCAGAAAAAAGTGAGTTATGTAATATTATGTTTTCCATTGTAAGCTCTAGTAACAATTTGGCTCACCATTAATGAAAATAAAAGCAAGATTTTTACCAAAACTTCATACCTGTTAGAGGATTAAATAATTTTGAAAAATAAATTTTAAATAATAATAAGAATGTAAACCTTTTGATATAAAAATTTTGTTTTTAGTTAGTTCAGGACCTTTCTTCTTCATATATAATATACTCTTTTTTCAGCGATTTAGTGGAGGTAAACCACCACCACTAAATAGCTAAACAAAAAAACAAAGAAAAAAAAAACAGTATTGTCAGAATAAATAAAAACAAAAATACATCCCTAGACTTAATAAGAACAAACTTTTTCCTTCAAACAATATGTTTGTTATTAAGAGGAAAGATCAAAGTATTTTTTAGTTATTTTTCAAAGTTTTTTTTAATCCTTTCTAACACATTCAAAATTTTGGCAAAAAATCTTAAATTCTGTTGGGTAAATAAATTGAATGTAAATCATCTATTATTTTTTTCAAACATTTTGATAGTACCTTATCTCAGAAGCACAGACAAATACAGTATTAGAAAAAAATCTAGCAGTTTAGCCCGGTTTCGCTTGGGTAGTTTAAGGAATAATAAGAATAAAAACCATATGATGAATTTACATAGTAAATAATTACACAATGTCCATCCTCATCACTTTTATAAATATAGGTAACAATGTAGAATGTAGGTACCTTCACTATTTCATGGGAAAAATAGCATAGCGTAATAAAAAAAACCACAAACTTAACGAAAATAAAATATAATCATCAAAATGCTGTTGATATTAAGATGAAAGACCAAAATATTTTTTAATTATTTTTTGAAATTTATTAATCCCTTCTGACATATTTAAAATTTTAGTTAAAATTTTGTTTTGTTTACGTCAACGCTGTGGCTAAGTTTTAACATTGACTTGTACAAATCAAATAATTGTCCAATTTTAATGAAATTTTCCGGATTTATTCACAAGTGAATGAAATTATTTTTGACAATGCTTTTTGAAAAAAAATTTGGTAAAACAATTTTTGCTTTAAATATGTTACCCCCTTAATTTCATGAAATTTTGCACAGAATCTTAATTATTTTTTTGTTAAAAGTAGGAGTCATTGGAGATTGTAAATCACCTACTTTTATTTTTCATATTTGTTCTATTTAACTGAAAATCTGCTCTGAAGTGAAAAATAATGAATCCAATAAAATTATGACATTTACTTAATTAGAAAATGCTTTCAATTGTTTCTTTTTAAATAAGAAATATTAAGGACATTATTGTCTAAAGAAATTAAATTTTTCTGATGAATAATGAATTTTTACAAGAATATATTTTTTTACATATTAATTATAATAATTCATGTAATGTTCGTTTTCGCGCTCATCAATCATCAACCATCCTGTTGATCCACAATGGTGGTAGTCGATGTTTAGCAAGCATCGATTGTCTCCCACACTAAACATTACAATTTATAATAGTTTAAAATTGTGTAAAATTCTGTATTGGGGTATTTATTGGATGTGATATAGTAATTAAATGGAAACAAAATTTATGAGTCCAAAATTACAAAGATTAATAAATGTAGTTACGCTATCTACTTTTAAAATAATTTTTTATTTTGTATTTTGTAACCTTATTTTCATGTATTGCGATTATTATGAAAAGATTACGTAATTTAAAAGTTTTGTGCCTTCACTTAGATTTATGAAAATTGTCATTTGATGGTCATACGTAGCAGCAGTCATCATTTCATCATTCAACAGTCTGTCAAACGTTCGATCAGATGAACACGATCAATCGTTAATAATTTGTTGTACATTACTTTCTTATGCTAAAAGTTATATTTGTTTAAAATCCGATTAATTTAACTTTCAATTTTCTAACTTTACTAAAATAAAGTGTCAGAAATCTTTTGAAATATTTTTAAAATTGATGAATTTTTGTTTTGTTTGTTTACAAATTTCTTAAAATTAAGAAAATGGCCGTTTTTAAGAAAAGTTTAAGAAATCAAAATTAAATGTGACATTCCAATATATTGGTGGCAGGGGGAGGGGCAACATATATTGATAGAGATAATATAAAGTGGGGTGATCGATTTTATAATCAATACATATTTTTCTACCCCTAAGTATGGCTTTTTCTACCCCTAATTATGGCTTTCTGAAAAATTTCAAGGTGCCATTTAGTGTTCTAAAATTTTGATCTACATCTGAGCGCAATTCCTGTCAGGTTAAGTCGAAACAAACAAACTTTACACAACATCCACCCTCGTTACTTTTATAGATTTGTTTTCACTTTTCGTCTAAAATGGCGATTCAGTGAAGGACGAGATAACTCGTCAACGTTTGAAAAATGCCTGAAAAGAAAGATTTATTTAGAGACGGAAATTCAGTTTTCTTTTTATATTTCATTCGTTTTAGGCTAAAATCTTTCAAATAAAAGCGAAATGTAAGTGAATTTCTTTCATAGAAAAAGACATTTAAAAAAAGATTTTAAATGCTTTTGTTTTTTTGTCCTTTTAGGAAATCCGTGAGGTTTCGTCTAACTTACCTTTTTCAGGGCGAATCTAAAAGCTTTTCATAGAAAAACAAACAGGATTAAATTGCTCTTGTTTTTCGACTTGATGTTGTTTGGCAATCAATAAAACTTTAGATTTTTTTAAAAAATTGCAATTAAAAAAAGATTAATTATCTGAAAATAAATCGGATATAATTTCTGACGAAAACATATTGCGGAAACCGGTGTAAATGAAGAATTTGTTCCTTCCTCAAAAATAGTTGAGCACTTTATATCTTTTTATTGACAAAAAGTGATAACACCAAAATTAAAGGGGGAATAACTCTTAAAAATTCACCTTTTGTTCACAAGATTTGTTTCAATGAAAACTAATACTCTTCAGAAATAATTGACATAATTTGTTAAAAATGCATTAATTTTTCCTTAAAATTTCAAATATAGAGAAAAATACATTTATTTATATGCTAACTAATTAGGTTTCACCAAGGTCGAACATAAATAGCATTAAAAATAGTCTGTCTGTCTCTCTGATTATATATATGTCAAAAAATTCCGAAATTTAAATTCATTGAAAGGCCATTTTCATTGAGAAAATTCTTTCAGCAACGATCGAAAACAAAAATTTATTAATTCAAAAATGGTACAAAATTTCTCTACTGGAAGAAGCCCCAAAAAACATATCCGTATACAGGAAGTTAAAAAAAAAAAGTGGTACAGTATAACCCGGATATAAGAGAGATTTTCTCTGATCCCAAATTAGAGCCTGTGGTAATGTATATAAAACAGAAACCCGGATATAAGAGCACTTTTATCCGGTCCCGACAACTCTCTTATATCAGAAAAATTGTTTTATTTAAATTTATCGGGCAGACATAAAAAAATGGGAAAAGCAGAAACAGAGATTCATGACTCAGTATTAGAACACTTTACCTTAAGTCTGTATGAAAGAAATCAAACATTAAAATTTTCACCGTGTAACAGGAATAAAAGTGGTAGGGGGAAAGGAAAGGAAAGACAAAAGGGGTAGACAGGGGAAAGGTAACGAAGAAATAAAATACAAAAAATTTTCTTAGTAACCCAGGTAACGACTGACAACAACTTTCGATAGTGAAAGGAAGGGAAAGATATAAAAAGGGGAAAGTTAAAAATGTCAAAGGAAGGAGATAATATATTATATATTATATTAGAATCTGTTAAAATTTACCAAAAACAACTTTTCTTTAAATTAATAAAACATCTTATAGTGGAACTACTTATACATAAAAAAAAGTTATAGGTCTAAAAGGAGAAATGGGCAATTGATATATATATATAATTATATATATAAGTATACATATACACACACTCACGCATTGTGTCAGAGAAAAGATGCTAGTATTTGTGATGTCATTGTTAGTTGTCTTTAAGTAAAACGTAATTTTTTACATTTTTTTCTGCATGTATATACTTTTTTGGTTCCCAAAAAAATCAACATTTTCTTGTTTTCATGGGAGGGGCTGAGAGAATAGGGAAATAAACGCGAGTGTGGCCAAGAGAAGTAAAGAGGCAAAACAAATAGCATTGTCGTATGAGATGTTGATAATAATTTGACGATATCCAGATGATGTAGTGAGGGGTGAAAATCCTGGTTCTATTCTTTCTGTTTCTTTCCCCCTTCACTCTCTCGAAGAAAAGAGAGGATGAATGACAAATGGTAAAATTAATGTTAGACTTTTCAAAAGAATCACCCACAGAGAATGCAATTGTAATTAACACTGACAGGTGAATGGGTAGGGACAGTGGCGCCAACATGGTGGAAAACTATGAGCAATTGAGATGAAGCAGACCAAAAAGTTGACATAAAATTTAATGAAAGGACATTCCAATGTCCTCCCACACCCGTACCAAATTGAGACAAAAACTCAACATCGAGGCAGATCAGAGAACGTAAAAGAAACAAGATAGATTAAAAACGCATGAAGTGAAAGACACGAGAAATATCCTCTCTCTTCCTCTCCCACACGCCAGCGGTATGAACGTAGCTGATGGGCAGAAAAAACAAGACTCTATTAATAACAACAGCAGACTTGGCAGCAGTAGTCGTGAACTTTGAAAAAGTTGGAATGCATTCTATTCTTAGTTCTTAAATTTTTTAAAATTTTATTTTTACTTTTCTTTCTCATTCGATGTACAGAGAATTACAATTACACCTCTTGTTTTCAGTAATTCAGACAACCAGAACGAAGGTGCTCCCATCCAATGCAAACAGATGGTGAGCCTGGATGTGGTGAGTCAGTTCTCCAAGGTACCCACGGTGGAGGCACTATCAGTAGTCAGGGAGAGACCAGCCTAGGACTCATCCCTAGGAGAATGTTCTTTATTTATGCACATACACACAACCACCTTTGTTTTCAGTTACTGAGACAACCAGCACGAAGGTGCTCCCATCCAATGCAACCAAAGGGTAACCCAGGATGTGGTGAGTCTGATCACCAAGGTACCCACGGTGGAGGCACTATCAGTAGCCATGGAGAGACCAGCCTAGGACCGGTCCCTAGGAGAATGTTCTTTATTTATGCACGTACACACAACCACCTTTGTTTTCAGTAATTGAGACAACAAGCACGAAGGTGCTCCCATCCAATGGGACCAGATGGGGAGCCTTGTCGTGGTGAGTGTTCTCCAAGGTACCCACGGTGAAGTCACTATCAGTAGCCATGGAGAGACCAGCCTAGAACCCGTCCCTAGGAGAATGTTCTGTATTGATGCACATACACACAAACACCTTTGTTTTCAGTTACTGAGACAACCAGCATGAAGGAGCTCCCATCCAATGCAACCAGATGGTAACCCTGGATATGGTGAGACTGTTCTCCAAGGTACCCACGGTGGAGTCACTCTCAGTAGCCATGGAGAGACCGAGCTAGGACCTGTCCCTAGGAGAATGTTCTTTATTTATGCACATATTCACAATCACATTTGTTTTCAGTCACTGAGACAACCAGCACGAAGGAGCTCCCATCCAATGCAACCAGATGGGGAGCCTGGATGTAGTGAGTCTGTTCACCAAGGTACCCACGGTGGAGGCACTATCAGTAGCCAAGGAGAGACCGGGCTAAGATTCATCCCTAGGAGAATGTACCAATGTTCTTTATTTATGCACGTACATAAAACCACCATTTTTTTCAGTAATTGAGACAACCAGCAGGAAGGTGCTCCCATCCAGTGCAACCAGATGGTAACCCTGGATATGGTGAGTCTGTTCTCCAAGGTACCCACGGTGGAGGCACTATCAGTAGCCATGGAGAGACCGGGCTAGGACCCGTCCCTAGGAGAATGTTCTTTATTTATGCACATACACACAACCACCTTTGTTTTCAGTAATTGATACAACCAGCACGAAGGTGCTCCCATCCAATGCAACCAGATGGTGAACCTGGATGTGGTGAGTCTGTTCTCCAAGGTACCCACGGTGGAGTCACTATCAGTAGCCATGGAGGGACCAGCCTAGAACCCCTCCCTAGGAGAATGTTCTTTATTATCACAAAACTTTATATCTTGCCATAAAGTTGACAAATTTCAAAAAATAATTAAATATACACGGAAATGACATCTATTAAACTTATGTCGACAGAATTCACAGTGGAAATGTGTTTCTATGTGAGTGTGAGCATGTAACAATATTTAGTGGAACGGAAGTAATTAATTTTATTAATTGAAAATTAATTATAATTGGAAAACTTTTTAACAAAAATTATTATTTTCCATGGGACGGAAACGTACTGAGAAGAATTTTTAATTCTTTGAATATGAGCAAAGGTAAAAGAAACAAAAGGTAACAAGTTTTTTTTTTCAGTTATTCTAAACACGAGAAAGAAAGGAAGGAGAAAAATAAATAAATAAATTTGTTTTTATTTCCACGGTTAGATAAAACACAAAACAATAGGCATAAGTAATCTAAAACATAAAACAAACCCAATGACCCTAAAAAAATGCTGAAACTAGAAATTAAGGGAATCAGCCCACACTCCACAAGGTGATAACAAGTAAAATAAGGATTGTCTTGCTCGCATGAATTGTAAAGAAAAATAGATAACAAATATCTAATTCAGTGTCGAGGCCTGAATTAGTGACTCAACGAAGAGACATTTAGGCTTTGTATCTGAAATTAGGTGAATGAAAATTTTTTTTACTTAGAGAAATTGATAACAAAATTAACTTTCTGTCATTAAAGAAAGCATTAAAATATCTGTGACTGAAGATAGAGATATTGAAAACACATATGTGGAAATTCTTAACAATGACCACTTGTGGCCAGTCTGTTTGCTTCAAAGAAAGTAAAGAAAATTTCAGTCATACAGGCTTTGATGACAAGTTCAAAGGTTAATAGTGATTGATGAAAAATAATTAAAACCCAAAATTATTTTGTGAGAAAGAAAGTTCGCCAGATAAGTCCAGCTCAAAAAGGGGTAGAAGTAAAGGATGTCATAAGACAAAGAGGTATCTCATTTGTCCCGCAAACCAGCACCCAAAAAATGGGAGACAACCAGCAATTGACATCATGAAAATAAGGCGAATCCCATGGGATAAACCAAAGGCAACCACGAGTAGCAGCTACTACAGCATTCTGTCAGCTGCCTAAATGAGAGGTTAGACATCCAGCGTCCATCAGCCCACCCCATGGCCTAAGCATATATACAGAGCCCCGAGGGACCAAAGTCAGTTTGAGTTGGAAGTTCCATTTTGAATTCCAGTCGGTTCCCGGCCTAGAGATGTAACGACAGAGATAGGCACTTCACCATTGGACACCAATCGTAGGGCCCACCGCGTGCCAAAGCTGAAGATAAATGCCATGCCACTGGGTGCCAACCGTCGAGAAGCCCGTCGCCAATCGACCAAAATGAGTTAAGGCCAGACAAGAAGTGATTTTGCAGACAAGGTTTTAAAAACTGCCAGCTAAACAGAAAAGAAAGAACCAAAGTCGACTAGACTTGCTGCGAACTTAGAACTCCGTTTGGAGCAAAGTGCTGTGGCTAACCAGACCACTTGATTGTTACTTGGAAGGAGAGACATTTAAAATCATATACTTTGAATTACTCAAGAGATTTCCGTTCCACTACCAGCTTAATAGGAGCAGGGTTTGGGAAATATCCGAATGACCATTAAACTACTGTGAATTATTTTCTGTATATAAAGACTTTTTTTTATAACAATTCAGATGTCAGTCCATTTATTTTTGGTGCTACATTTTCTTTTATTATCCAATTTTGTGCACGCTTTCCAGTTCGGTTTGGCTTGGCAGAGAGACAGCTAGTGGAAAACTCACCTGACTGCCATGTGATCAATCAACACAACATGGGGCAAGGGAGATCATCGTGAGCTGAGTCAACCTACGACCAGCTATCTGGATTGAAACCAACAACGGCTGGCCTGGCTAAATAAATGACAAAAGCTGGATGGATTTTTATTGAATTATATTTTGGTTAAGATTGGGTTAAAATTTAGCTTTCTTTTATTTCATTTGTCCTTGAATCTTAAGAGATTTAAGTTGTTGATTAAATATTAAAATGTAAGGAGTTTATCTCCTTTTTGTATCAATAAAGTTTTATGCTCATGAAAAGTAAAATGGATAAAAATGTAGATATAATTTGTTTGCTTAGTCTATCAATTTAAGAAATATTGTGAACTGGATTGAAACAATCTTTCAATGTTCAGCTGGAAATAATGCAGAAATCTGACTCTTTAATGATACCTTTCTTTATTTACAGGTCAGATTGTCATGAAACCTAATCAGTTAGGCTGACTAAGGGAATCAAGGAAAAAATAAAATAAAGTCTTTCAATGTTCTGTTGGAAATAATGCACCAATCTACCTCTTTAATGATACCTTTTTTAATTTACAGGCTGGATTGTCATAAACACCTCTTCATATAAGCTGGCTATAAGAATCAAGGAAAAAAATAGAATTTACACAAAGTTTTCATTAAATTAAAGCAATCATAATTAAAGCAGATCATTTATTTTCGGTGCCATATTTCTTTCTTTTTGTTATCCAACTGTGTGCACGCTTTCCTGTTCGATTTAGATTGGCAGAGAGAGAGCTAGTGGAAAACACACGTGACTGCTTTGTGATCAATCAACACAACATGGGGCAAGGGAGATCATCACGAGCAAAGTCAACCTACGACCAGCAATGTGGATCAAAACTAACAACGACCAGTCCGACTAAGTGGCACAAGCACTTGTTCTTTGAGATATGAATTTAAGAAAAACTTACATCCACAGACATAAGAAATAAATATATTATGTAATAGGATGTAATAAACAAATAAAAATAAAGAAATAGTTTTTCTCCGGAGTGCATTAACATGTACTGTTTAAGATTTTCATTTTTGAAGATTTATATCCACATATTTTACAGTAGAATGGTTTCTCTCCAGTGTGTGTTAACATGTGCTATTTGAGTGATGAATTTTGAAAAACTGACATCACATCAACATTTGAGTGGAATGATTTTAAGGTAAAACTTACTCCACAGATTTTGCAGTGGAAAAACTTTCACTCCTGTTTGCATGATTTTTTTTTAATTCATGGAAAATGTATTTTCAAATTACAGATTTCAAAGGAAATGGTTTTTCCTATTGTTATTTATTACCATTTAAAAATAAATACAAAACCAAGAATTTCACAAGAATACCTTTTTCCTCAGAAATATTCATCATACTTTCAGGAAATCTCAAAGATGGAAATTGAAAAAATAAGTATTAAATTGAGTACTCGAGTAAGAACAACATAGTATATTGGTTTATTAAATAGGTTTATCAAAAAACGTTTCAAGAATTGTCTTAATGATGCTCTGAAAATCATGAACAATGCACCAAAATGTTGATCAAACATTTTGTAATTTGTTACTTTAAAGGCATTTTAGATCAACTAAAACAAGTGCTGCATGCCATTGATTGGCATTCAATTTCTTTATCAACGTTAATTCCTACAGGAAATTCCTATTCCACTTTATATTTCTACTCGCAGTATAGCTCGGCATTGCTTGGGTGTAATGAAAGCTTTTATTTATATATATATATATTGATTTTCTGCACTATTGTAAGAACTGCAACTTTGAAACTTCTTAATATCGTTTCTTATGTCTTTGTTTATGAGTGTATCAAATTTGATTAAAATCGGACCACTCGTTCTGTAACCCAATTTTTTCAGTTATCAATATTTATGGGGGTGGGGGTACCTCGACACAAAACCTAGCTAAGAACACTTGCTGATGCTTATAGTACAACTGTGTAAATTTTCAAGAAAATCAGTTGAGCCGTTTCAGTATCTATAGGTAACAGAAACACACACACACAGACAAAGTTCCATTTATAAATAAGTTTAGATATATGTCTCCACTATATTTGAATTTTCTTCATCTTCCTCAATTCCTATTTCTGATTTGCATTTACCATATTCATCTTTTCATTTAGTAATAATATTAATATAAAATGTTAATTTTGTAATATGTACTAGATATGTAGATTCAGTTCATTTTTATCAACTGTAATCCTCTTTCTCAAGATTTCTTTAAAGCAAAAAATCTATTCGTCATAAAATTAATTATTGAATGAAATACTAAAAAGTTCAATAAAGGTTTTACCTGTTCACAGCTGAACTGGAAATTACTGAAAAACAAAAACCTTCACATATTTTATTATATTATAAAGTCATATCGTCAAAATGTTTTATTATTAAGAGGTAAGACAAAAGAATCTTTTGATTATTTTAATACTTACTTGTACATTCAAAAGTTTGGTTAAAAATCTTTCTTTGTTGGTGTCTTGTTCAAAACATCTTTTACGTCAGATAAAAAATACATTGATTTCAAAATTTTTGGAAAAATAATATAATCGTCAGAATTTATAAAAACTTTCAGGACACAAATGAATAAAATTATTTTTGAATTTTTCATTTGAAAATTGCTTGCTAATCCATATTTTTGTGAAATATGTGGATCAACATTTTCATGTAATTCTCACTTGAAAAGTCACGTGCGGATTCACTCGGGAGAGAAACCTTATTTTTGTGAAATTTGTGGATCAGCATTTTCAGTTAATTCTTCTCTGAAAAGACACAATCAAATTCGCACTGGAGAGAAACCATATTCTTGTGAAATATGTGGATCAGCTTTTTCACAAAATTCTCAACTGAAAGAACACGTGTATTCACACTGGAAAGAAACCATATTCTTGTGAAATGTGTGGATCAACATTTTCAAAGAATTCTAATTAGAAACGACACATGCGAATTCACACTGGAGAGAAACCATATTCTTGTGAAATATGTGGATCAACATTTTCATGTCATTCTCACTTGAAAAGGCACATACGGATTCACTCAGGAGATAAACCTTATTTTTGTGAAATTTGTGGATCAGCCTTTTCAGTTAATAGAATACGTCTCACTGACACATTATAATTAACAAATTTACGATACCCTTGTTATCAAAAAGCTGTCAAAACCTAATCAGCTGATGATTTACAGTAGTGGGCCAAAAGTATGGAAGATGAACTTAGTATAAAAATTTTATACATGGATTTTGGCAGACCTGAAACAGACTACCACCACCTTTCAATTTGTTGTTTTTCAAATTTTTTTTCAGTGCAATCTGATCAATTACACCTTAACTCTCCACCTGACAAAATAAATTTGAAAAAATTTCACTATTGAAAAAATTTTAGGTGGGGGCTCTGTTTTTTATAAAACGTTATAGTAAATCGATCCTCCATTTTGGAACCACTCGCCGGTACGACATTATCACCACCTGTAAATTTGTTGATTATCAATTTTTTGTTCCTTTTTTAGTGCAATCTCATCAATTAAACGCCAAAATTTCTGATTGACAAAGAAGATTTGGAAAAATTTCAATATTTAAACAATTTTAGGAGGGGGCCCTCATTTTTTCATACAACCTGATAGCAAATTGATCCTGTGCAATTAACTTTTTTGCTTGCGCATATTCAACAACTGGATCCTTTGTGAAATTTTAGAATAAAGCCATTCTTACAGTTTCTGAGGAAGATGTCATCGTAAGAAATGAAGAAAACTTGAAAAAGATAAAAACAAGAGCAACAACTTGTCCTAAAAAAACAAAAGAAAGCAACCACAATGCGAGTGGTTTCAAAATGGAGGACCGATTTACTATAATGCTGTATGTGAAACTGAGCCCTCACCTAAAATTGTTTAAATATCGAAATTTTTCCAGATTTTTTGGATAATTGGAAATTTTATGTAATAATCGATAAGACTGCATTAAAAAAAAGAAAGAAAAACAACAAATTTAAAGTTGGTGGTGGTGGTAGTTTCAGGTCCGCTCGGATTTTTTTTTTACATGTAAGGAATAACAACCCTTGAATCATGTGACATTTTAATGATAAATATTGCATACGGCCACCAGTACAAACAAAATCCTGGTTGCTGCTTCTGACTGGTAGTTAGGAGCCCGAACTCTTGCATAGCGTCTTGAGAGGCTGCTCTAATCAACAGTTGAATAATACCGGGGTTCTTGTAGTGCCATATCGCGCATGGACGGGTGTTCCTGCATGAACGTTCGGTGGGCAACCCCGAGGCCACATTATGTTGTAGGCCACGCCAGTCTCCATCCTTCACAAGTTGCAAATGATTGACCGACTGATTCTATTCTAAGACCACTCCTTAATTGAATCACTATGGAAAAAAGCAAACATACTAACAAAACTAAACCAGCTCATTTGAAAACGCCCAAACCTGTCTGCATCTCTTTCAGTAACATACGCGGCATCCGCACCAACTTCCCCAGCGTAGATTCTTTCCTCCATAATAACTCACCTGATATATTAGCCCTATGTGAAACTAATCTTAACCCTTCTATCCCCTCATCTGAGTTCTACGTTCCTGGTTACCTTCCCCTCTTCAGGAAGGACTCCAATGTTCATATGCATGGGCTTGGTGTCTATGTCAGCGAACACTTTCCCCTAGCTAGGGTGTCATCTTTTGAATCCCCCAGATCATTCTTTCATGTGCTTCCGCCTCTCACTTCTCAGCTCGATTAGCTATCTCTTCTTTCTCTACCGCTCTCCTTCCTCCCCTGACTGTTCGTTACTTGACAATTTCTGACAATATTGACAAAGCCATTTCTTCCCATCTCTCTGCACATATATTCGTGTTTGGTGACTTTAACGCCCACCACACCAAGTGGCTGAAGAACGCTGTCACTGACCCTGCTGGTGTCCACACCATGAACTTTTCAATCACCCAATCCCTTACGCAAGTAGTGGACTTCCCCATGCGTTTCTCCGACAACCCTAACGGAAGGGACTCACTTCTAGACCTTTGCTTCACTTCCATCCCAGACTCTTGCACTACCAGACAACTCTGACCACACTGTAGTGTCTGTCAATATTTCACTCCACTCCCGCCCAACCCATGAAACCCAGACAAGTAGAATATCCTACTGCTATCAGAGCAGATTGGGATTCGTTCCGAGACTTCCTCTGTGACATCCCTTGGAACAACGTCTTTAGTCTTCCCATCGAAGAATGTGCATCCGAGGTCTTCTCCTGGGTTAAGGCTGGCATCGATGCCTTCATCCCAGCTAGGAAATTCCAGCTTAAATCTCATTCGTCTCCATGGTTCTCACCCGCTTGCTCGGCTGCAATTGCCCACCGGAATCATTTCTTCCGACTCTATCGTAACTACACGTCGGACCAAAACAGGCGCCTTTTCACTTCAGCTCGTAATAAGTGTAAAAGGATACTTAACGAAGCTAAGATGTTGTTTGCTGCCAGAATGAAGCAACGCATAGCATGCTCTAAATTCGGCTCTAAAGACTACTGGCGACTCTGTAAAAGAGTACTTAACAAGAGCAAGTCCACAATACCCCCGCTAATCAACAAATTTGAAGTCCTCACCTCCCCAGCAGATAAGGCTGAATGTTTTGCCCGCAGATTCTCGAACAATTCGAGTCTGGACTCATCTGGAGTTTTTACACCCGACTTCTCACCTAGAACCGAGGCACAACTGAATGATGTCCACATTACACATTCGCTTGTCTCTAAGATAATCTTAAAACTTGACCCTCACAAAGCGACCGGTGGTGACGGAATCCCAACCATAGTCTTAAAGAAATGTGCCCCTGAACTCTCCTGTCCTTTCTAAGATCTACAAACTCTGCCTATCTGTTTCCTGCTTTCCTGCCTGTTGGAAATCTTCCTCTGTAGTTCCTATATTTAAAAACACTGGAGAACCCTCTGACCCTGCAAATTACCGCCCTATCAGCCTTCTTCCGATCTTTGGCAAAGTGTTCAACGCCGAGGTGGTTCAGCATCTCACAGCACACAGGCTCCTCTCGGACAAGCAATATGGTTTCCGCTTCACCAGGTCTACTGCTGATATGCTAACGACCATCACCGAGTACATATACCAGGCACTCGACAGGAATGGCGAAGCCCGAACCGTTGCATTGGATATATCTAAGGCATTCGACAGAGTTTGGCATGCTGGCCTTCTATGTAAACTGCGGAGCTATGGCATAACTGGACATTTGTTTGAACTAATCCAGTCATTCCTCTCTAACCGCACGATGAAAGTGGTATTAAACGGACATGCCTCTCAGAACTACCATACAAACGCAGGTGTCCCCCAAGGCTCCATCTTAGGTCCTACACTCTTCCTGACATATATTAATGATCTCCCTGATTCCATAAGAACCCAAATAGGTTTGTACGCTGATGACAACACAGTTTATTCTCGCCTCCTACAAAAATCTGGTGTAGGCGTCAAAGCTAACCTCGCAGCCGAGATTGAAAAAGACCTCCAATCCATATTGGACTGGGGTAAGAAATGGTTAGTAAATTTTAATGCTTCTAAAACGAAGCTACTCTCAATTAACCATCATCGACAATCTCACCTACCTCCCATTAGCATGGACCAGGCTTGCCCCCCAGAGAGTAAAACACTACGCCTCCTTGGTCTCACACTTTCAGCAGACTTCAAATGGAATGACTATATCAAATCCATTGCTAAATCTGCTGCTATGAAAGTTGGTTCTCTGTGTAGGGCCCGGAAGTTTTTTCTGTCTAAATCTATCCTGCACATTTATAAATCTACCATCCACCCGTGCATTGAATACTGCTGCCATATCTGGTCTGGTGCCCCTGCTGTTCTCCTCGGGCTTCTCGATAAAGTTCAGAGGGTCTGTAATGTGATAGATACCGACTTGGCAGACCGCCTGCAGTCTCTCTCCCACCAGTGCGACGTGGCTTCCCTGTGTCTCTTCTATAAATACTTTCACAGCTTCTACTCCGATGAACTTAGATCACTGGTGCCCCCTAAATACGAATTTGAACAAGATACTAGATTAGCAACTAGATCCCACCCTTTTACAGTGAAACCAATAAAATGCAGCCGTAACTTCTACTCCAGCAGTTTCTTTTCTCGCACTTCCCGACTGTGGAATTCTCTTCCAAACGATTGCTTCCCCGACGGCTACAATCTGCAGGAGTTTAAATGTAAGGTCAATAGACACCTCCTAACACACTAACCTGCTCCCATTCTATCAAGCACTCTTCCCATCTGCCCAACCCTCATCCTCGCTATCCTTACTCATCTGTCACCTTCCTCCTGTCATTCCCTATGTCTAACCACTCCTTTCTCTTTAACTTCCCCTATGTAGCCCCATGCACAATAGTGGCAGTGGAATGCCTTGCTTGGGGTGAGATGATTTAAAAAAAAAAAAAAAGATTGTGCTTTTTCAAATCAGTATTCCGTGAAAATGCTGATCCACATGTTTCACAAGAATATGGTTTCTCTCTAGTGAGATTTGAATGTGTGTTTTTAGTTCAGAATTATCTGCATATGTTGATGCACAGTTTTTGCAAGAATATGGTTTTGCTCCAGTGTGAATTCGCATGTGTCTCTTCATTTGAGAATTATCTGTAAAAAAACAGACAAAATGCTTAAATTTAATCTTTAATCAACAAGTTATTACCACTTTTAAAAATAGATTAATAAAAGTAAACTAAATTTTAATCTGATGCTAACCAAAACAGGCTTCATTAAAAATCTATGCATTTTTTCTTCTTGACTGAATGAAAATTTACATCACCTTTTTTAAATGAATATGTAGGAATAGATTAAATTAAAATATCCATATTATTTAGATGTATTGACCAAAAGTTGTGGTATAACAAGGAAAGTTCTGGTGATCATCAACAAAATTCCATAAGATTTAGAAAAGGATTTAGTAAAAAAAAATAAAGTGTTGGTGATCATCAAAAATATATCTACTTGTATGGATAAAAGAATCAGGTGAAATTCACACCCTAACAAAAAAATTCAATTTAAATTGAATTTAAAAAAAAAAAAAGGTTTCTTGAAGCTATCATTTAACATTAATTGGAAGCCAAGAGATTAAATTTACTAGTTACAGTAAGCAAAATACCCCCGAGTATTTGCAAAATTATACTGATCGGAAAAAAATTACATCTTAACTCTCCGACTGACAAAATAAATTTGGAAAAATTTCAATATTTAAACAATTTTAGGTGGGGGCTCTGTATTTTATATAACGTTATAGTAAATCGATCCTCCATTTTAGAACCACTCGCCGGTACGACATTATCACCACCTGTAAATTTGTTGATTATCAATTTTTTGTTCCTTTTTTGGTGCAATCTCATCAATTAAATCCCAAACTTTCTGATTGACAAAGAAGATTTTGAAAAATTTCAATATTTAAACAATTTTAGGAGGGGGGCCCTCAGTTTTTCATACAACCTGATAGTAAATCGATCCTGTGCAATTAACTTTTTTGCTTGCGCATATTCAACAACTGAATCCTTTGTGAAATTTTAGAATAAAGCCATTCTTACAGTTTCTGAGGAAGATGTCATCCATCGTAAGAAATGAAGAAAACTTGAAAAAGATAAAAACAAGAGCAACAACTTGTCCTAAAAAAACAAAAGAAAGCAACCACAATGCGAGTGGTTTCAAAATGGAGGATCGATTTACTATAATGCTGTATGAGAAAATGAGCCCCCACCTAAAATTGTTTAAATATTGAAATTTTCCAGATTTTTTGGATCATCGGAAATTTTATGTAATAGTCGATAAAACTGCATTAAAAAAAAGAAAAGAAAAGCAACAAATTTAAAGGTGGTGGTGGTAGTTTCAGGTCCGCTCGGAGGAACAACCCTTGAATCATGTGACATTTTAATGATAAATATTGCATACGGCCACTAGTATACACAAAATATGGGTAATCAACAAGCAGAAAATTAAAATGTTTTAATTATATAACAAAAATGAGCACCCCTTTTTAGAGTAAGCTTTTAGATTTTTTCGTTAACCACTCTTATCACTTATTTCCATATATTTGAAGGTTAAGTACAACCACTCTTATCACTTATTTCCATATATTTGAAGGTTAAGTACAACCACTCTTATCACTTATTTCCATATATTTGAAGGTTAAGTACAACCACTCTTATCACTTATTTCCATATATTTGAAGGTTAAGTACAACCACTCTTATCACTTATTTCCATATATTTGAAGGTTAAGTACAACCACTCTTATCACTTATTTCCATATATTTGAAGGTTAAGTACAACCACTCTTATCACTTATTTCCATATATTTGAAGGTTAAGTACAACCACTCTTATCACTTATTTCCATATATTTGAAGGTTAAGTACAACCACTCTTATCACTTATTTCCATATATTTGAAGGTTAAGTACAACCACTCTTATCACTTATTTCCATATATTTGAAGGTTAAGTACAACCACTCTTATCACTTATTTTCATATATTTGAAGGTTAAGTACAACTACTCTTATCACTTATTTCCATATATTTGAAGGTTAAGTACAACTACTCTTATCACTTATTTTCATATATTTGAAAGTTAATTTTCTTCTGTAATTACGTACAAAAAAAACTGTGTAGTAATTTCTGCACAAACTTTTCAGTAAAGGAAGTAAATAGGCTGAAATTAGCTTCCTACGCCTAAAGTGATTCAGCAGCAAATGTCTTATCTCTCAGCTAGTAGTGTGTGACAAAATGAGCGAGAAGAAGTTTGATTTTTTTCTGGACGTTAACATAAAAAAAGGTAGGTTTCTTCAATACTAATTGTTGATTGGAGTTCAGCATACACATTTGCACGGAAATAAGGATATTTTTTTAAAATTTGAAGGGATAAAAGCCTTCAGGACCTAAAACCAAAATTTACCAAATAGGTTTATAAAAATATTTCAAGAATTGTCTTAAAGATGCTCTGAAAATCATAAAAAATGCACCAAAATCTTCATCCAATATATGTAATTTGTTAATTTAAAACATTTCTGGTCAGCTTCAATTTCTTTATCAACGTTAATTCCTGCAGGAAATTCCTCTTCAACTTTTATTTCTATATATATCTCCACCATATTTGAATTTTTTCCATCTTCCTCCATTTTTAGTTCTGATTTACATTCACAATCCTCATTTTTGCATTTTGATTTATCTTCTGTAGGAAAACATGTAAACATGCAACACGTTTTCTTTCCTCAAATACTCTGGTAGCTTTTAACTTGGTAAGCTACGTCAATCATTGAATAGAATAAAAATCAAATAGAAAAAAGCATACTCAACGGTATGGCAAAGTTTTATTTATTGTACTAAGATACAATTAAGCACAAAGCCAAAAGTGGGGTTGTAAAAAAGGTTGATAATTTTTTATCTATCCAAATTTAGCTAGACATATTCGTCACCCCTTCACATATGATGATGGCATAGGGTAGTGTTGGTTAAAAATAGAAATAATTACAGGTGTTCATCCTATACATTCAATGATTGTTTAAATCTCTTCTTAAATTCAATTTTTAAAATTTACTACCTTTTCTTTCTTATACATTCTTTTTATTCCTTTTTATTTCATTCTTATATTCAATATAATAATTTCAAATTTAATCCATCGTAATATAAATCTTGTAATATGCACTAGATTTGTTTTTTCTGAAAATGTTTAGATTCAATCCATTGCTATGTGTAGTTGTTTTGAGAGTATATATTGGTCTGTTCCAGGATTGGCACCACAGACTCATAAAATATGTCATGGGTCAACGTCATTGGGGCAATTAAACCTGAATGTTACTTAAACCAATGTACCTCATCATTTACTATCAAAATAAACTATAATCCTCATTTTGATTCAATAATTTCACTCTTAAATCTAAGCAGTATCCTGCAATATGTGAAAAATATCAGAAATTTCAATGAACCAAATTATTAATTAAACATTAATAATAATAATGCAAATATTTTCAAATTCATGGACAATAAAAGAAAAATATAAACTATAATCTAGCAAAAACATTTGAAAAAATGTGATATTTTATTTTTAATTTTCAGCAAAAAAAACCCTCTGTTTTGGAATGGAGTTCAACTTAAAATCTATCTAGTGACCCAACCTCAAATCTACTGTGGATCAATTGTATTACGAGTAACTAAGTGAATATACCAAGACCAAGACATACAACCGAAAGGCCAAGCGAAACCGAGTCAGAAAATTCATCGATGATCTGGATGCCCAGCAGTTTCAACATTGCTTGAAGTTGGCACTTAAGTACAGCAGGCTGAGGACTGGACAAAACAAAATGGCAGGTGAAGCTGTACAGGAAGAAATAAGTAGAAGAATAAAGGAGAAAGATGAAAAGCAGCAAAAATGGAAAAGATCCCAGCTGCAGAAGAAGCTCCAAACCTTCAAAAAGTGTGCAGATGTCTGTTTTAAAAAGCGAAGTATGCAGAAGAACTGCATGACATATTGCATGGCCAAATAGTTGGACAAACGATAAAACATATTTGGATAATTGATGGTATAAATCATGCTTATGTTGGGCACATCATTAATTTTATAGATCCATTTTATAAGTTTTCATATGTTAATGATGTAGCTGATATCAATTGAACAAATATGAAGTTAATGCGGACTACATCATGCAGGACCTTTACTTGGAAAAGCAGCTCAGCAGTGAGGGTTGAACAGCCAGTTAAAAATTCAATAACAACAATCACAAACGGCCCTTTTCAGGGCCACAAAACCCTTTTCAGGGCCACAAAATATTCCTGAAATTCTTTTCTCTCCAAACACAAGGTATTGGATAAATACATAATGACATAATAGTGTAACCAAATATATATATATATATATATATATATATATATATATATATATATATATATATATATATATATAATTATAACATCTGCATTACCATAAAAATTAAATTAGATATTTTTACTATGCCATAAACTGAATGATAACTTTTTAATAATATGAAAAATACATAATAAAAAATATCAATAAATAGCATAATATTTCATAACTTAGCTCGGTTATTTTAATTTCAGTCTTTCTTATTAAATTGTAAAAAAAAATTATATTACAAGAAAATGTTTATATTTTTAATTTTTATATATTCAGAAAGCATATTCAAATGTCAGGTTATAAAGCCAAACTAAAATTCTATAATATATATAATTGCTGAAAATATTATGTTAAATTTTTAATTTTACTATGTAATTAAAAACCAAAAGAAAGAAACTAAAATTTTACGTCTGATTTTTGTCGCCTTTGAACTCCCTACTTAGCGTTCTTGACAACTTCCGGTTGTCAAGAGATCATTCATTGCCTCCGTTCAACGTTGACAGGGCTACCGTAATTGATAAAGGCTTTTACCGAATATTTCAGACAGTAAGCAAGTAAAATTGTTTGAAATCAGATAAAGGTAAGTTTTAATTTAAAAAACTGACTTCAATAACGTGTCAGCAACGTATATTTTTTTTTTTTGGCTAGATTTTTAAAACAGAAATGTGGCTACTGTTTATGTAAATGCATTGACCAATCAAAAAATGGCGGTACGTTTAAATTGTTTTTTTTAATCTGAAAAATTTTCGATTCCATTCAATATTATTTCGGTTTAAAATACGTGTATTTTGTTTACTGGTATTACTAAATTTAATCTCTTGACTCTCAAATAAAGCTAATTTTAAAGCTGAAATATAACTTATTTATTTTAAAAAATTCATTTTAAAATCAGGTATCGAAAATTTATACTGAAAAGTGGAAGTACCTAATTTATTTGGCTCCTTGCAAAATAATCTCAATGGAAAAAAATGTTAATTCTTTGGATGACATAAAAACACCATAATGTGTTCTTTATCAAGAAACCAGGAAAATTCTGGGAAGATGGAATCTTTAAGTTGAAGGGAGAATGGAAAAAAAGTTGTGCAACAAAATGGTTCATAAATTGGCACAAAATTTCCAGACAATCCAATACTTTTCTGTATTTCAAAACTAATTTAAATTGATTAGGAGTTTTCATTTGGAAATTGCTAAGATTTTATATTAGTTATTATCACCTTGAGCTAATACATCAAATTTAACATTCCCAAAAAGCAAAATACATCAGATTGGAAAATTTTTTTAAATTGTTAAATCGCTGAATTTAGAGCCATTTGTAAACATCTGTCATCACAATGTTATTTTCTATGTTAAAATAAATTTCAAAATTAAAATATACTTTTCAGAAACTTTATTTATCAGCTGTATGGCACCTCCCCGGCCCGGTCGCTGTTGGTTTCGATCCAGTCAGCTGGTCGTAGATTGACTCTGTCACGGTTTTCTCCCTTGTCCCACGTTGTGTTGATTAATCACAAGCCAGTCACGTGAGTTTTCCACTAGCTGTCTCTCTAACCAAACCTGGAAGCGTGCACACAATTAAGTAATAAAAGAAAGAAATATAGCAGCAAGAAAAACAAGTGGACCGACGTCTGTGGTGTTGTGAAACAATGTCTTTATATACGGATTATATACACAATAGTCTCTTTGGTCTAAACAGCAGCAAATATGCCACCACCCGGAAAAATAAGTGGAATATACACAATATGCTCTTCTGGAATAATTCCCCATCCCTGCTTCTATCAACTGGTAGCGGAACGAACGTTTCTTAGGTAAATCGAATTGTTCTCCTAAGCAATAACGAGAAATCTGGCTGGCCGCAGCTCGCTGCTCCAACAGAAATCTAAGTTCGTTATAAGTCTAGTCAACTCGTTGCTTGTTTTCCGGAATGTTACGGAAATTGCCGAAGTGCTGGGTTATTCTCTTTCAGTTAGCAATTTCAGACTTCTCTGCAAATTCTCTTGTCTGTCTCTTAACTCTGGTTGGTTGATTGGCGACAGGCTTCTCTACGGTCGGCATCCAACGGCATGGCAATCATCTCTCTGTCTCTTTACTTCTTCGGTTAGGAACTGTCTTTGGTCATTACGTCTCTGGACTGGGAAATCGAACTCTCTGTCACTCGAGCTGCAACTACTCCAACTGCAACTGGAAACTGCATTCAGTTGACGATCTCAAAACCTTTGTCTGGAAATTCTCTTCTGTCTTTAATTCTGGTTAGCCAGCATCAGGCCTCTGCTATCGATCTGTCATTCCGACTTCAACTGCAACTTAAAAACTTTGTCTGCAAAATCACTTCTTTTCTTTCTGTAACTTTGGCTGGCCGGCAGGCTCTGCAGTTGGTGTCCTATCTTCGTCGTTACATCTTTGGGACTTTCTCAGAGCCAACTCCAACCCAGCTCTGGACTCTCCTCCGATCCAACTCATTTTGGTCCCTCGAGACGCTGTATTTATGCCCATGCCATGGTGTGGTGCCAACGGTCGCTGGGTGTCTAATCCCCCGTCTTGGCGACCAATAAAATCCTGAGATTAGCTGCTACTCGTTGTTGCCTCTGGTTTACCCAATGGGATTAATCTTCTTCCATGATGTCAATTGTTAGTCGTCTCCCCCTTTCGGGGCTTGTTCACAGGACCAATGGAATCTCTCTCGATCTTATGACGTCATCTTCCCATACATATTTTCTGGGCTGGACTTAACCGAATTTTCTCTCTCAAAATTTTTCTTTCTCACGAAACAAGTTCGTTAATTTTTTTTTCTTAAAACAATAGGTATTAACCTTTTTGAACTGGCTTCACCCAAAACAAGTTGACAAGGGTCCATTGACATTGTTACCCAAATAATAATTTCTCCGCACCTGTTTTTAATATCCGTTCTCTGAGTCACCTATATTTTCAAGCAACAAGAATGCCTTGTTATCTTTCCCACTCTGATGTCAGTGAAAATACCTTTTCTCTAAATTTTTAATATTGAATTTTTAAATCTAAAATATTGCATAGCATTGTATTTCCACCCTCCTTCCATATTTCTGTCTATTTCTCTCTTTCTCTGGGTCCTTAGATACCTCTTTTAATCTGAAGAATGACCAATGATGTTGCCAACAATGGCATGAAATATATTATCTTTAAAAAATATACAAAACTTCAAATAAAATTTCAAGCTTTTTCTTTCTCCTGGTAACAAAATTCTAATCTGGGGAATCTGCATTGTCTTCCTCTACATGACGAGTCATTTGAGCTTATACTAAGTACGTACTTAATATTTGTATTCTTCCATTTCCCTCCACCCCTTTCTCACCTGTTCATCCATTTACCTTCCATGGGATGTTCGTAACCCTGTAGGACAACGATGAGGTTTCAGAAAGAATGGAAATGAAAAGGAAATTAATACTGAGCATCAGGAAGACACATATAAAGTTCCTGGGACATAGAATGAGGAAAGAGGGCTCGGAGAACCTGATACTAACAGGCCAGATAATGGGAAGGCGAGACAGGTGAAAACTGCGTGTAACGTACTTGACTGGCCTGAGCAGATGAATGGCAGAATTGGGGTTGCGTGGTGTAACAGGTGAAAGCGTGCTAAGAGCCCCTAGGGATAGGGAGATGTGGAAGGCCATGATCGCCTCAGTCCTAAAAGGACAAGGAACATAGAAGAAGAATTATATATTTTTACTTTTAATATTAAATGTAAAACATAATATTTAGAAATAAATCAAACACCAGCAGAGTGAACTAAATATATTGCAACACAGTCCATCTATTTAAAATACGTTCCAAATATATTCACATTTTATTTCAATGTTTTTATTTTATAAAGAAAGTGAACATTTCCGTACTTCACCAGCAACACCCTGTTAATTGCTGCTGCTCTTCATCAGCTTATTCAATTGTCGACAAATGTTTATAGCAAATAACAAATGTGTATTTATCCTTAGAAATAACATTTAGCATCATGACACTCTTTTAGTCTCTTAAATGAAATCGACTGTCGTCATAGATATATATAAATTGATAGACAGCTATGAGGAATTCGATCGAGTTGTAGATTAGCTCCAGTTCAGATCTTATCATAAACGATATTAGGAAGTAAAGAAAGTAAATTATTATTGCTTTCCATTGTGGTGTGTGTATCAACCAAAACTGACAATTATACAATTCAACCCACAAAGAATAACAATTCAACCCACAGAGAATAATTTCAATAAACTAATTTATGGTAAAAATACATTTTGAGAATTTTGTGTAATGGTTGTTTTGTGAGTTCATTTCTTGCTGGATGCTCCATACATTCAGCCTTGTGTCACATCTGAGGTCTTGGATATTCATTTTGAGCATTTCAATGCAGTATAATAGCAAACTTGTCTCGGTAGATCAATTACAGCCGAGTAGTGAATTCGATCCTCACTGTGTGTCCCATACTTTTGGCCTTGTGCCACACGTAAGCTATGCTTAGAAAATTGCCAAAATAAAAATATAACCTACAGGAAAATACGACAAGTGGAGCTGAATACAAATTTATAAAGTCACACAAATGTACAACACCAACTTTTATTATTGTGCATATTTGCAAATACTTCAGGAAGCATTTTCAAAAGCAACATATGAGAAATTTTAGGAGTGATTTCCATATCTACAAACACCTGCATTTTTTTCACCTTCGAAATATTACAGGTAAGTCTTTTGTTCTTCATCCTCAACACTTAACTCTTTATTAGATCAGTTGTAAGATTTTCTTTCCTCTTCAATATTAATTGTATTGAGGATGTGCGTTGTGGTGCAGTGGATATCGACTCGGAACGGCAAATAGGGGAACCGAGTTCGAATTCCAGTTGAATTCCTTGCATTCACTTACGCACAAATACTCTTGGGAAAGGTATTAATCTGTCTCTTCCCTCCAGTTATGGGTTAAATAACAAGACAGATTAGGTTCTATAGCCTTGGCTGGCAACCAGTCTACCGCAGAAAGCAATGGTAACCTAATGCGGGATAATCTTCTGCCCAGTCAGTCATGTTTCTTTTGAGACATGATCGCCCAAAGCGCGTATCATGTATGGCACTTTACTGGCTGTAATATTTTCTTTCCTCTTGAATATTAATTGTATCGTTTTCTATTGCGCCATTTTTACTGTTTCCACTTGTGATAAACATGACATACTCTAAATTTTTAATGCCTGAAAAATAATATTTATAATGACAAGTTTTTTACGTGAACCAAGTTCATTTGTGAAGTAAATTCAACTAAAAAGAATGAAAATGTTTATTTGCAAATTGTGTTTAAAGAGTAAACAAAACCTAATAAATGCTATATTCTACTTACGTGATGGCATTGGTGTTGGGGCGATAAAAATCAAAATTAGTATATAAAGTGAAGAATTAAACTCAAAGTATAAACAGTAACTGTATTCAATTGGTAAAAATATAAGCATTTCATCTGATGTTAATAAATCATCAGCAAAATTCTACAGTAAATAATATGACCTCTGTCTCATTTTTTGTTTTATTAAGTTTATGAAATTTATCCTAAAATAGTTGTTACATGTCTAAATAAAAATAAAATAAACCCAGTGAAATAATTATTTCACTTCCTAGAACTATTAATTTCAAGAAATATTTAAATAAGATATTTTAGATTGAATATTTGAAAGCAAAGAGTGAAACACAGATTTTTCGACCTAAAAAGCAAAATAAATTTCTAAGTTTTGTTGTCATTACTATCTCAGACCATCTTTACATGGATGTTGTGTTATTCAAGAATTATTCTGCAGATGGAAATTCTGTTTGTAAGGTAAGGATAGGAAGAGAGAGAGAGAGACAGAGAGAAAGAAAATGAAATGCTCAAATGAACAAACCACAATAAGATCAGTCTGAATTCCTATGATAAGGAGATATCATTATTTTTTCAATCTACTGTACTCATTTTTATTATTATGACAACGTTTCAGTCTTTATACTCTGGCTTTCTTCAGGTGTTTGTTGATCTGACAAACATTCAGGGAATTACAGAATTAGACTCCGTGAAAGATCAGAAGTGATGTCCAGATGTAAACCAGAAATATATTTCATATATGTCTGTATGTATGATAGTTACAAGTGTCATTTATTTTTCCTTCTTCTATCCGACGTGTTTATTCAGAAGGTTAGCGATCATGACTCTCTACAGCTTCCTGCATTTTATCTTAATAAAGTTTTTTTTGCGATCTCTCCTAAATCCCATTTTGCTATCCATCGATTCAAGCTTGCTAGGAAGAATATGAATTGTTTTTCTCTGTCCCTTTTGCCTTCAGCCTTTCCACCGAGTATCAAACTTTCTAAGCCCTCTTTCCTCATTATATGCGCTTCATTTACAGATTTGTTAAAGATATATAACTTTAAAAATTCTTCTGTAATTATTTTAAATTTGACTCCATCTTGAATAAAGAAAGTGTTTATGAAAAGAAAGAAAGTTTTTATGTAGATATCAGTAATAAAACCTGTTTCGACATTGTCCTCATTTCAAATGCAGTCAAAGCTGATAATTCATTTACGATTGCTGTGTCACTCTCCATCTAAGCGTGACAGACAGGGACATTCCATGACATATACTTTTACTGGTTACCTAAACAACGATTTTCTTCTTAATTCGATCAAGCAAGAATAGATAGATAGATAGATAGATAGATAGATACGAACAAACCGAAATAGATGGATAAAAACATACTGAGATAGATGGATAAAAACATACTGAGATAGATGGACAGATTTTTCATTCGATATATATATATATATATATATATATATATATATTTACAAAAACTTGATCAGAGAAGAAAAAATGTTTCCATTCCAACCAAAGTTGTGTACGTGTTCATATCTCTCTCTCAACTCTGGCTGGAAAAACTGATTTTGTAGATGGTATTACCGAATTCAAACATGAGACATGAAATTCTTTGTTGCAAATAGTTTCAGAGACAAGTCTTACTCTGATCTGTGGCAAACCTCCACTTTTCAGTATAAATTTTTGGTACCTGATTTTAGAATGAAATTTCTAAAATGAAAAAACTTTCTTGAAGATTTCATTTTAGATTTAATTAAAAGCTTAATAATTAAATATATTATTTCCATTAAGTAAATATTTCTGGTGTATTTTAGATAGAAATTATATAGAATTGAAATCACATTTAATTTCGATTTCTTAATTTTTTTAAAACAGCTATTTTCTTAGGTTTAAGAAATTTGTAAACAAACAAATATTTATCGATTTTAAAAATAGTTCAAAATGTTTCTGACACTTTAATAAAATTAAAAAATTGAAAGTTAAATTAAGCTGATTTTTAAAAATATATTTCTTACTTATAGCATAAAAAGTAATATACAACCAATTATTAACGATTAGTCGTGTTCATCTGATCGAAGGTTTGACTGATTTGGCAATGACAGGTTGTACCCATGCCCAAAAACCGACAATTTTCACAAAGGAACAAAACTCTTAAATTACGTAACCGTTTCATAATAATGGCAATTTCAGTCTACCATACATGAAAATAAGGTAAAAATATAATAAATTAAAAATTATTTTAAAAATAAATAGCGTAACTACATTTATTAATCTTTGCAATTTTGGACTCGTAAATTTTGTTTCCAATTAATTACTATATCACATTCCATAAAAAAATTTACACAATTTTAAACTATTATAAATTATTATAATTAAGATGTAAAAAAAAGGAAATGAAAAAATTCTTGTAAAAATTAATTATTCATCAGAAAAATTTTATTTCATCAGACAATAATGTCCTTAATATTACTTATTTACAAAAACAATTAAAAGCTTTTCTAATTAAGTAAATGTCATAATTTTATTGGATTCATTATTTTTCAATTCAGAGCAGATTTCCAGTTAAATGGTACAAATTTGAAAAAAAAGGTGAATTGCAATATCTCCAATAATTCCTACTTTTAACAAAAAAATTCCATACACCTGAAGGTTCTGTGCGAAATTTAATGAAATTAAGTGTGTGCGTGTGGGGGTGGGGGTAAAACATTTAAAAATTTTTTACCAATATTTTCTAAAAAAACGTTTCAAAAATAATTTCATTCATTTGTGAATAAGTTTTGAAAATTTCATTAAAATCGGACAATTACAATTATTTGATTTGTAAAAAAATTTAATGTTTTCAACAGTAAAAAAAGCACAAAAAAATTAATGTTAAACTTTGTTGAAGCCGATGACATAAACAAAACAAGCATTCTAACCAAAATTTCGAAAGGATTAAAAAATTTTTTAAATTATTAAAAAATTCTTTGATCTCTTAATAAAACTTTATTTTCGTTTAATTTGTGGCGTTTTGCATTACACTATGCTGTTTTTTCCGTGAATTAGTGGAGATACCTAGGCAAATCCTACTGACCATGGACCCATACAAGACTGACTTCTGCAATGTACTTCATCTTGTGAGAATAATGCTCACTCTTCCAATCAGCTCTGCAGAGTGTGAGAGAACCTTTTCTGCACAGAAGAGAATAAAGAGCAACATACGGAGCAGCTTGTCTGTACAGGAGACTGTCAGACTTAACCTTGCTTTCTTCTGAAGGTCCAAATCTGGTTGAATTCAACCCAGAGAAATCCATTGACAAGTGGATGGCAAACATCAGGAGAAGGATTGCTGGGGGGCCAGGACAGTGTGACTGGCCAGCTAACATTGTGTCTGTTGATCGAAAGTGTAAAGACAAAGCAGTACTGTTTGAAAACAAAAAGATTTAGAGTCACAAGCTATTGATTTGATAATTCAAATTGTGCAAGTGTTAAAGTGGGACTGGAAATTGGAATAAAAAGGTAAATGCAATTCAATATTGGGCAAATGGAAGTTATAAATTTTTAAAGATAAAATTTCATTTTGAAACAGAAATAAGTTCAATGTCAGTAACACAAAGACACAGTATATGTTTGCCAGACCTTTCCAGTCCCACTTTAAGATCTTAGATCAGCATTACTATAGTTAATATAGTTAATATTTCTGAGTGACATTTACCAACCCGATAGGGAAATTGAAAATAAGGTAAAAACCTGTTGTTAAAAGTGTTACAATAACTGCAAATCATGACTGAATGTTTCTAAATGACACCTTTGCCAGGTAACAGTTGAAGTGAATGTAATGTTTTTATGAGGTTGTTGTTGTTGTTTGAAGTTTAATAATATTGAAGCTGATGCGATCTTCAAACTTGCATTTGTCAGTTGACTGAATTATTCTGAGTGATATTTGCCAAGTAACTGTAAACAGTTCTACAGTTTCTAGACTCAATATAATGTATTTATGATCTTTTTGTTTGAGGTTGTTTAGTAATATTGAAACTGATGGGATCTTGAATACTTCAAATTTGCATTTAAATTTTGTCAGTAAGTTTACTGAATATTTCTAAATGACACCTTTCAAAGTTTGTCAGGTAATAATTGAAGTGAATGTAATGTCTTTATTGAGATCTTCAAACATGTATTTGTCAGCTGACTGAATTATTCTAAGTGATATTTGCCAGGTAACAGTACCACTGAATGTAATTGTTCTTGAAATTTCTAAATTTCCTACCATAAATTTCGTCTGAATTGTCTTAGAGAATTAGAAAATGAAAGACAACTTCACCTGGAATTGTTTTATTCATAATATTAGAGTGAAATAACATTACATGGATTTGGCTAGTAACTTTTCTATTTGGCTAGTAAACTAAAATATTTAGTTGTCAAAGGTCAACTAAAGGTAAATTTGTCCGTAGAGCCCTACTCTCTCTCTCTCACGCTTTCTCTCTCTCTCTCTTGATTTCTTAAGTACTTGTTTGCAATTTATATTGTCTAAGGTGTCTAAACTGAAATTAAGGATAGAGTGAGAGAGAGAGAGAGAGAGAAAGAGAGAAAGAAACAGTGACAGAGAGAGAGAGAAAGAGAGAGATAAAGAAAGAGAGAAAGATTGACAGAGAGAGAGAGAGGGAGTAATAATATGTAACACACTTTTTAAAAACAAGAAATTCCAAAAGGTTGAATAGTAAAAATAGAACTAAATTAAATATACACCTATACACACACATATATACATATACACGGACACACATTAAATGAAACAATAAATTTATAACTATACACACACATGCATACATATATAACACAAGCACACATATATTGTATATGAATATACACACACAACACACACACATACATAAACACATATATGTATACGCACAGTAGTAAATGCATTTAGTCAAAGTCACCTTGAATAATTTTGTTGTCATGAAAACAAGAACTTTATTTATTTCTCGTCAGACGGGATTTTTTATGTAATTAAATACGAATTTGGATTGATGAAGAAAAGTCATTTTTAACAGAAATTTAAAATTTAACAATATTTTCAGTAATTATCCAATATTTTATAGAATTTTAGTTTAGCTTTATAACCTAAGGTTTGAAGATGTTTCATGAAAAATAAAAATTTAAATAATAATATTGGTATCACAAAATCAGAAAAATTAAATTTTATTTTTAGGTCTTTAAGATTTTCTCAGACGTTTGTCTAAAAAAGAAAATCCTCAAAAGACAAAAGAAATTAAAGAACTTTTTTGATGGTCAGTTTGGTACTTCCAAACATTAGATAAAAAATTACCATACATTGATAATTCACCAAATTTAAAAACAAACTTTTATTGTGAAAATTTTAAAATTCACTTAATAAGGTTTTTCACAATTTTTTTGTGCTATACATAATTTTTTAAAACATTATCATAAATTAATTAATGTGCCTACAGTCACAATTAATTAAAAAAAATGAGAAAACGAAGAATTGAAAAAATACTTTCTTTAGATTTTCAAGGGTTTATTTGAAAAAGCTGTTGAATTTAGAAACTTTCTAATAAAACACTGGAGTGAAATGAAAGTGAGGAATTTTTGTGGGGGTATTATCGTGTAAGGGGAACAATCCATGAAGATTGTAACTTCTAAAATCAATATGTCCCCTACAGAACATTGTACTTAATAAAATGAACAGTTTTACACACACACACACACATACACGTGCACACACACACATACACACAAACAAACACACAAAAGAAAAAATTAAAATTGTTTTAAAAATAGGGAGGGCCAACGGTTTGTATTAAACTTTTCAATTTTTGACGGGCAATATAATCATCAATTCTTAACTAAAAAAATCTAACCGCAACAAATCTTTAAAGATTTTAAGATTATTTTTGAAACTTTAATAAAAGCAAAAATGAAAACAATTCTTTTCAAATTTCTTTATTAATCGAAAAAACATTTCTTCTTCAGACTATAATGTCCTTCATATATATTATTTATTAAAGCCATTAAAAGTTTATGAAATTAAATAATATCAGAGTTTTATTGCATTTTTTTATTTTAGTATTGGGAGTAGATTTTTGGAAACAGAGGCCAAAATTTACAAACAAACAGGTGATTTATATTCATTAATGAGTCCTGCATTTAACTAATGAAACCATAGACCGCAACAAAGTAAAATTTATTAAAATTTCATGAATTTACGTCGAGTCGGTGGTAACAGAAGTGAAAAAATGTTTTCAAAATTTAAAAAAAAACACTAATTTCAAAAGTAATTGCATTCATTTGTGAATGAGTACTGAAAGTTTTATTAAAATCCGACAATTATTTGATTTTTGCGAGAATTTCAAAATTAATGTTTGTCACCGGAAAAAAGTGGGTGATGTAATCATTGCGTTTTCCATTGTAAACAGTCGTAACATTTTGGTTACCCGCTAACTCAAATCAATACAAGATTTTCTACCAAGATTTCAAATATGTTAGAAGGAATTAAATAATTTTTAAAATAATTAAAAATTACTTTCATCTTTTCTCATAATAAAAACATTTTGATGGAAAAACTTCGTTTTTATTAAGTTTGGGGCCTTTTTTTACTTCATACTATCAAAGACTCCCGAACCAATTATAAAAGCTTAAACATCCATACATACATACATACATACATACATATGTCCAAACATACGTTCCTATTTACGTATACATAAACTCATTGTTACGAGGACTACTACGAACCTTTTAACAATCCTGTATCAACGAAAATACATATTAATTTTATTTGTAAAACCTGAATTAATTTATATAAATTGTTGTTTGAATTTGCAGTCTTGATTTTCTTGTTTTGCTTGGCTTGCTAACAAGTCCAACAACGAATTTTATTTCGTCATGGCAAAGATGCCTAAAGGTCACTGGTCCGTAACAATGGGTCGCATGTCATTTTGTTGAGTCACTCCGACAGTGAGTCATATTTTGTAGGTTGCAATTAGTAAAATGTCTGTTAAATTACACATAAAAATAATACTGATGTCTCTTTTTAACTGTTTTATTTGCCAAAATGTTGCAAAAATATCTTGAAATAATCCTTAACTCCAGTTCATCTTTCGTATTAAAAGGAGTTTTCTTGGTCTCTCGTTCAACTGCACCCCCAACTAATGATCAAGTGGTTTGCAGTCTGGGAAGTTTAGGTGGCCAGATATAAGGAAGTAGGGTGGATGTGACCGCAGAAATTTTCTGTCAGCCATGACTGGTTTCAACTACTTGTGCAACATGGTGCAGAGTCCTGTTGTCAGACATAGGGACTTCTAGCATGCACCCAATTTACTGCAGCTCAGCATTACTTCATCAAAGTACTTCATACGTACGAGCACTTCATCTTGTCTTTTTGTGGAAGTTGATATGATCTAAAACGGAGACGTTAGACTTATTTCAGTTGGTGATCACTACACTGGCCAAAAAGAATTTATCGTTCTTAGATTGTGACCATAAAATCATTACACGCCCACTCATAAGCACATGAATACTTTTGTCCATACTTCCAAATATGTCTGATGAAACCTCATGGAAGTGAATATATATATATATATATATATATATATATATATATATATTTTAATTCAGGTGCTTTAATCCAAGTGGAAAAAGCAGGAAGGTAAATTTCAAAGACCTATATAAATATATATATAGTTATTACCCATATATATTACCTATATATATATATATATATATATAGTTATTACCCAACAACTGCTTTACCTTCCTTTATTTTATTAAACGCACTGTGACAGCCTTCTAGACCTAACCATACACACACACACACATATATATATATATATATATAGGTATGATTTTAATATAATATTTTCCATGTTATCAATATTCTTCTTCTTTTTAGAACATAAATTATATAAAAAATTGTAACCATGACCTTTGAAGAACAGGACAGATTGGGTTCTATAGCCTTGGCTGGTAACCAGTCTACCGCAGAAAGCAATGGCAACCTACTGCTGGATAATCTTCTGCCCATTCAAAATTCAGTTCATAATTGCACAACAGAAAATTGAAACTAGTTTTTGTCAGTGAAATTCTGAGAAACAAATAATAAATTATTATCATCAAAATTTTTACAAATTGAAATCTATTCTTGTAAATGTTCATTATGCATCGAAAACATTTTTTCTTAAGGAAATAGTGTCGCAACAAAATTTTATTTATAAGTTATTATAAAAATCTTTCTTAAGACTTAAGCTTTAATTGAAAGCTAAAGGATTAATGATTGCATAAATTGGCAGAGAGAGAGAGAGAGAGAGAGAGAGAGGGGGGGGAGAGAATAAGAAAATTATATATATATATATATAAAGCGAGATGGACACATATACAGACGCAGGTCTATCAGGGTGTGTCCAAATTTGTGTTTTGTTTAAGGTGGAAACAATTTAACTTTTTTGCTGGTCACGTTTTTGAAAACCTGTTTTAGGCAAGAAAATTGTTGTTTACGTAACCAGTGAAGAAAATGTATGTCATCGAATATCCATGGCTGTCATAGTTAAATATTAATTGTTAATCAGTATAATAATTAATCGAAATTATACTAATTACATTCGTATCCCTTAATAAAAAGAAATTTGGATAAAATTTTGTTTAACTCCTGTAAAACAAACAGAATTAAGAATTTTCTAAAAGCCTTAGAAAATATTTGAAATAATTTAAGGCAAAAATTACAAATAAACGTCAATGTGAAGAGACGTCTCAGAAACTGAAGTACATTTCAAAACAAGATCTTTTTATGATCTAAATGTCCTTATTTTCGGCAATATTGAAATAATAAAACTTTTATAAAGGGGCAGTCAGTCGAGTGTCATACGTGATACACGCTTTGGGCGATCATATCTAGAATGAGACATGTGTATACAAGTGTATTTGTGCGGAAGTGAAGGCAAGGAGTTCACCTGGAATTCGAACTCAGCTCCCCGATTTGTCATTCCGAGTCGATAACCACTGCACCACAACACACATTATACAGGGTATTGTTAATTTCATGCATTTTTTTTTTTCAAACAAATCAGAGTAGATAGACTAAACTATCGCCCGGTTCACACTCCACCCACGTCTATTGAACAGGTGTAGAGGCTCATCCCTTGTTCCCTGTTTAGAATGCGGTTTCTGGCTTTCTCTTTTCCAATCTTTTCACTCTTACGTAGCCCCCTGCACATCAGTGGCGTTACCGCCTTGCTCGGGGTGATATGATTTTAAAAAAAATGAACTTTAAATCAACCAATATTTCTCAAAGTAAATTTCAGGAAAGAATATTTTATTTTTGGAAGATATTTTTTATACAGAAAATTACATCACGATAAACAGTGACTGAAAGAAGGGGTGATAAGCAACTATTTGATAAAAATATTTACTTACTGGAAATAATAAAAATAATTAATAAAACTCATAAAGAAATGATTTTATTCGAAAAATAATTAATTTTTACAAGAATTGTTTTAATTTCTTAAATTTTAATTATAATAATATTATTTACTTCTGAGAATTTAACCAACAAAACCGAGCTTCATTTTCTTCTACAATTATGAAAATAATTTAAAATTGTTGTAGATTTCAAAGCAAAAATATAATTTAATTACCCATAACTTTTATTCATATTAAATACAAACACCTTCGACAAATGAAAGCTTATTAAGTCTTTACTAATTAATATTTAATTATTTGTTTGCTTCTGAAACGCACCACCATGAAATTTCTTGAAAAAAAAAACATTCGGAAAACGCATTTTAAATAATTGAAATATCATCTTCGAACTTAAATTTTGGTTCGATTTGAAAGAATTAAATCCTAATTAAAATAAAAATGAATTTCCATGAATAAAATAACATTTTTTTAAGCATTTCCTGTTTTTAAAGGAAAAGTTACATATTTTTACCCTCTCTCTCTTTCTTTCTGTCTTTCTCTCTCACTTTCTTTTTCTCTCTCTCCTCATTTTTTAAGTAAGAGATTTCGCCCTCTCATTCTCTTTACATGTTTTCTCTCTCGCTTCTCTCCTCCCCACGTGTTAAAACTCTCGCCCAATGAAATGCCTTATAATCCAAAACTCTCACCCAATGAAATGCCTTATAATCCGATGACATCATCCGTCCAATCCTTAAAACGATTTCCACTCTCTTCGCCAGAATTCAAAGACGAAGCTTCAACTTTTATTCGCTCTCGTATTTTGACGAAAACCAATTTTCACCCAAGGTGAAAAATTCAAATCAAATGTAAGTAAGAATTTTCTCCATTTCCAAATCATCCAATCTTCTTTCCCTTCTTATTTTTCAATCATTTCATCCCCGACAGAAAAGACAATTAATCAGAATTGTTTCCTCTAGTTTCAGGAAACAAACAACCACGCCCTAATTTGTCTGTCTGTCTTCATTTTTGATTTACTTGTCTGGCATTAAATTCAGGGAAAAATTCAAAATCACAATTAGGGGTCATCTTTTTATTAAATTGATCTTTTTGGCCTAAATTTGTATCTATCGATCTTTTTATTTATCTGTTTGTCTAATTTTTTAATTTTTTTAACGAAAAAAAAAAACATTCAATAAGCAGACGATAAATTCATCCGCAATTATTTGACGGACACGTAAGATATATTATGGCACAAGGCCAGTAAAATCAGGAAAGAACGTATTATATATAATAAAAAAAAGTACCACGCCTCATTAATTATTTTTCTTTCGTTTTATAATACTTCCTACATCTATCTATCTATCTATCTATCTATCTATCAGAAAAAAAAAACATTTCTTCTTTCAGAGAAAATTTTCTTCATTAATTTTGTCTAAAAAATGTCAAAATAAACAATTTCTCTATCAGTCTGTCTATCTATCAATCTATCGGACGGTCTGTCTATAAAAGAAGAAAATCTTTTTCTTTTACTTTCAGACAACTTTTCTGTCTGTCGGTTTAATAAGCAGACGAAATCAGGCGAAAGAATATAAAATTCATATTTCTTTCTTTCTTTTACCCTTTCTTTCTTAATAACCTCTATTCTCCCCTCTCTTTGTTTCTTTTGCCCTTTCGTTCTTTCCGTTTATCGAATTGCTCTACCCCTCCCTTTCTTCCTTGTTAAACACTCTCTCTTCTCCTGTTTCTTTGACCCTTTCTTCATTTCTGCTTATCGAATTGCACTACCCCTCTCTTTCTCTCTTAGTAACTACTCTCTCAATCTCTCTCTTTTTTCTTCCTTGTTAACCACTCTCTCTTCTCGTCTGTTTGTTTCTTTTCCCCTTTCTTTATCCTCTTATCGAATTGCTCTCCCCCTCCCTTTTTTCGTTGTTAACCACTCTCTCCTCTTCTCTCTCTTTCGGTTTCTTTTACCCTTTCTTTCTTATCTCTTATCGAATTGCTCTGCCTCTCCCTTAATCCTTTCTTAACCACTCTCTCCTTCTCTCTCTCTTACTTTCATTTACCCTTTCTTTCTTTTAGTAACTACTCTCTCATCCTCACTTTTTTCTTTTATCCTTTCTTTCTTCTTATCGAATTGCTCTCCCCCTCCCTTTTTCCTTGTTAACCACTCTCTCTCATATTCATTCACCCTTCTCCTCACCTAATCAACTTCTTTTGTAATTTTAGAAAATTTTTCTTTCTTTCTTAGGAAATCGATTTATTTATTTAATTAATTATTTTTTTTATTTTTCGGAGTTTTTAAAATTTCTTTATTTTTTTTTCTTTTCAGATTTTTTAAAAGAAAATTTCAAGATGGCGTCGATGGATGAAAAGAAATTCCTTTGTTCAAATTGCGACCAACTTTTGGGATTATCCTCGAAGACATTGCCATGTCTTCATTCTTTGTGTCTGACATGTCTGGATAAGCAATTCCAGGCAGCGACACAAGACGACGTGGAATGTCCCCTGTGCCACGCCCCCGTGGGGACACGTGAACATTTGAAACTTTCACCATTTTTGGAGAAGACTGTGACGCGCCAACGCCTGGAATCTACCAAATTGTGGTGTGATTCATGTTTGGAAGCTGACGACACCAAATCGACCGGCCAGTTTTGGTGCCATGATTGCCGGAAACTCTTATGCCAGAATTGCCGGAGAACGCACAAGATATTCCTCCCCAAACACGAAACCAGTGACCTGGGCGGCATGTCGACGGTGGAGGCCGTGGGGGTCATGATGTCGGACGAGTGTCGACTGCACCGCAAACAGAAGGACGCCTTTTGCAACCGGTGCAACGTGTGCTTCTGTGACGCGTGTTACGTTGATCACGTGACCGCCTACCCCCAGTGCCCCCCTCGGCCGTTGTCCGTGAGGGAGGAGGCATCGAAGGAGAAGCTGAACGGCCCCACCCTGGAGGAGGTCCTCCGGGATTTCGAAATCCTGGTCCGTATGAGGAACGAGCGGACGAGGCAATCCATGGATGAATTGTCCATGGAATCCGATTCCAAATGCTCAAAATTGTGGCGGAATTTTGAAGAATTTATGGAAGAGACGCGGCGAAAGGTGGAAGAGCTGTGCGAGGATATGAGAGAGGCGACGTCTGTCCAGTTAGACAAATGGCGCCTCTCCCTAAAAGAGGGAGATAACCTTTTGAAGAAGGTCACGATTTGGCGCCATCAAGCGGGTCATCTTTCGAGGGACGACGCCCAAGACGACGACGTCCTTTGTGGGTTGAGGTTGCTGCAAGCGGAGCTTAGATCGCGGCTCCCACAATCATTTGTCCCCCACGAAAAAGCGGAATTGACGGTGACATTCCAAAAATGGTGCCACGATTCCCTGGAGTCTTTGAGAAAAGAAGTATTCCAGTTGACGACGATTGGGACATCCGGGTATTTCCAGCTCCAAAAAGAATACCATCTCCAGGATTCGAACCCGGGGTTTATTTTTTCGATTCACGCCACCGACGAAGACGATCATGTCTTTGTCTGCGATGTGGAAGACAAATCGGTGAAAGAATTTGATGATTTGGGGGAATTCGTTGGCCGATGTGAATTGATGGACGGAGGAAGGAGATTCACACCCACGGACATTTGTTGCCTTTCAGGTGACATTTTCGTCGTTTGTTGTCCTTGGGGGTCCATTGTGGGGGGAAGACTTTTCTTTTTGGGGAGAAAAAAACGCCCCCCCATTTTTAAAAATAGAAAAAATTATTGACACAAAAGAAAATAAATTTTATTCTTTGTGTCAATTTCACCAACAAATTTTCGCCTGTGAAAAAGAATTTGAAGAAATTGTTTGTTTTTCGGAAAGAGGAGAAAAAAATGAAAACAATTCGCCTTGGGGGATGGCCGGGGTGGGGTGGGGGTCCTGTTTACCCCCGCCTTCGTGTCGATCCCACGACTGGGAATTTGTGGGGGTCGAGGGGAGGAACGTCGGAATTTTGTCTTTTCAACCAAAATGGAGAATTTCTCAAAAAGTTGGAAATTCAAGAAAAATTTTTCGATTTTCGTCCAAATAAATTTGGACATTTTTTTGGTTCTAACGAAGAAGGAATTTTTTCTGTTTTGCCGGAAAAAGTTCTGTACAAATTTGAGAAAAAATCTGAATTTCTTCCGAAGATTTTTGTTTCACCCTCAAAATTGTTTGTTTCTTTTAGAAACGAAGGAAAAAATTTCATCAAAATTTTCCAAATTTATTAAAAGAAAAAGAAAAACATTTTGAATTTTATATTTAAAATAATATTTTGACATTGAAAAAAAACATTTTTAAAATTAATTTAAGGAAAATTAAAATTTTAATTTTTTTATTTTTGAAAATAAAATAATTTTATTTGAAATTTATTTTTCTGTTGTTTTTTATTTTAATTTTTGAGAAAGTTTTTCGATTATTTGACAATATCAGTCTTGGTAAATACTTGTGGAATAATATTGAGTTTCGTAATATGAGTGAAGGTCAAAAATGATGATTGATTCTCCGACCCTCAATGGTTGACAAAAGAATTGATTTCATTTTGCAATATGAGTGAAGGCAAAAAGATTCACAGTAGTTTTTTGTTTCTTTTTCTTATTTTCTTTGTTTTTCTTCATATTTTCTTTGTTTTTCTTCATATTTTCTTCATATTTTCTTTCTTTCTTTTTCACGAAAAATAAACGGGGTGGGGGGTGGGGTAATTTTCTGAAATTTGTCTTCATTTTTTTTTTCCTCGTACTTCAGACGTTTTATTTCTTCATTGTATCCTTGGGAAAAGGCATGAACCCATCTCGTTCTTGCAAGTGATAATATGGAGTGCGATTAATGAATTGTCATTCTGGAATTTCACGAAATTATGTTGGGGCGGGAGTTAAAAAGTAAAAAATACAAATAAAAAGGTTAAAAAAACAGATCTTCCTTTTTAGCGCGTCAGATGTAAAAAAAAAAACAGATTTAAGTGACAGCCAACATACATAGATATTGTGGTGGCCACAAAGTCGGGGATTGGTTTACTGTGTGTGTTAGAAAAGATTAAAAAATCTTTCCTTTTAAAAATAAAAATAAAAATATTGATGGGAAAAAATTTTTTTTATTAAATTTGGGGCCATTTTTCTTTTTTCTTTTCTTTCTCTCTTCTTTTTCTTTTCTTTCTCTCTTCTTTTTTTCTTTCGAAGGAAAGAGAGAGGGAGAGAAAGTGAATGCATTCAAAGGGCAGAATTCAAGAGTCGCTACCCCCACTCGTTCGCCACCCCCAATAAAAACGAAGCTCCCAAACTTAACAGAAACAAATTTTATTTTTAAGAGAAAAGATCAAAAATTGTTGCCATTATTTTGAACATTTTTTAATCTTTTCAAACACGTTGGAAATTTCGGTTAGAAAAAGTCTTTTGTTCCTCAGTGATTCACACGATGTTTACTAGAGTTTATTACAATGGCAAAGCGAATATTACGCAGCTCGTTCGGTTTGCGCCTTGAAAGACACATTCATTCTTTTAAAATTCAACCAATATATATATATATATATATATATATATAAATTTTTGTATTTAGGCAGTAAATTCTTTTTTAAACATCAGATTAAATAAATTGCAAACCCTATGTTTGCTTATTCTTAATCCGTTCATACTCACGGATAATCTTTCGCTTATTACAATCAAAATGATGTCAGAATTGAGCTGTAACATTGACAGATGATATTTTCATTCATTTCTTAAGGTACCCAAGTACTTTCAACTTCTATCTGACGTCATCTTCAGGGGTGTGAGTTATGGTAACAAATGTAACCGAAAAACTGTGTTGTTAAAAGTTACTGTACATTTTTTCCTGCTTCAAATATAACGGTTGATTAATTGCAAGCGTTCATCAGAATGTGGATTTTATTAAGAAGAAGCAAACATAGTGATTGCAATTTACTTAATCTGACATTATTCAGTAATGACTTTGAGCACTCTCGGCTACTGGCATATGTTTACATTGTATATAACACGCTAAAGTTCACCTTCCTCTACTGAGCACCCACAACTAGAATCAACGACTGATGCCAATTCGGTCGGGTTTCAATCCTGGCTAGAAGCAATCGGATGTCTAACCGTACTGATGAGCTGTGATACAGCGAAACAGATCTGTCTGCGGATGACTATATATAGATATATATATATATTACGAACTCCCATGCTTCTATTGGCCTTGTGCCATACTAAACTAGGATTAGTGAAGAAAATTCGAAAATCTTCATATTTTACGCGTCTGTTTAATGAGCAGACTATAATGCTGCCATTTAATATTATTTGACATAAGACACACGTAATATGCAGTATGGCACAAGGCCAATAAAACATGATGTATATATATATATATATTTCGGTCCATGGCATTCTCAGCATTCTTCTGTAAAACCACATTTTTGGTTGTTTCTAGTCATTCCTTAGTCTTTGAGAAGGTCCAGTATTCAATGCCATATTGGATAGCGAATCATTTTTGGTAAAAAATGCCAAACGAAAACTTTACATCTCAGTCTGTCTGTGTCTGTCTCTCTATTTGTAGGTCGATATCTCTCAAAACTTCATTGATTTTAGGAATAAAAGATATGACGGTATATATTCTGAATAAAAAAATGTAATCGATTTCTCTTACTATTAATGATTAATAGAAGAATTGATATCATCTTTCAACGGTTAGCAATATGAGTGAAGGTAAAAACCGTCAAAAGATTTTTTTCTTTTTCATCATATCTTTCTTTTTCACGGTTAAAAATGTTTTTTTTTTTTTTGCTTTTCTTGTTTCCGAAGTGTGTGGGGAGGGTTTAATTTAAATTTGTCTTTTTTTTTTCAATTGTCGAAATGTTTTTTTTTATTCCGAGGACTTTAGCCATTTTCTTTTTTTCACTGTATCCTTGGGAAAAGGCATGAATCCATCTCGTCCTTGCAAGTGTAAAAGTGCCTTGAATATCATCCAGACAACGGGAAGCCATTCCCCTGTAAAATAAGACATTGTAGAGAGCCATGACCATCGACCCTTACGTCCGAAATAGAAGGGTAGGTTGGAATTAAAGGGTGCGATAAAATAATTAACAATAAAGAAAATAAATCGAGTTTTTCCCGGACTTCCTTTTACCTCATCACTTTCCTCTTTTTTATCTTTTCTTTCCCCTTCGTTTTCCCTTCTTTTTTTCTAAATATTTAAAGAAAAGCCAAATAGAAAGACAAAGGGAAATAACTCAGCATTTAAGAGTTACTTCCCTTTGAGTGTTTTTTTTACTGTTAGTCAATTAAATGCCATACGTGTTACACTCTTCGGCGATCATGTCTCGAAAGAGACATGACTGACTGGGCAGATGATTATCACGCATTAGGAGGCGGTAGACTGGATGCCAGCCAAGGCTATAGAACCCAATCTGTCCTTGTAACGGATGAATAACTTTCCCAAGGTTATTTGGAATTTGAACTCTGCTTCTTGATTTTTAATTCCAAGCCGATATCCACTGCACCACAACGCATATCCTTAAATTGGCTTCTTGATTTTTGGTGAATGGAAATTATTGACAGGATTTCACAGTCTTCTTAAGTTCTCTCTCTCTCTCTTTCTCTCTCTCAAACATACACGCACAAATTAATAAATAGTCATGCAGGAATACATGCATTCATAAAAATATTCAGTTGTTAATAAAACAGTGCTGACCTGTTGAAGTCTA